>JBBMEG010056095.1:0-53093 GCA_037832605.1 Cyclanthera cordifolia
ATTTAAGTTACATTTTAAGTGTATCATTTGTGTGGAAGAAATAAAAGTGAATTATTTTTCTTTCCTAATTTGCTACAGTGTTGTTTGGTATTTTACGTTATTTTTCGATCAAGAATCATAACAGTAACCTTCTAGTTAATATAATATAACGGTGGTCTGGGGATTGAGCTTTTATTTCCCAAAAGACAGAGAAAAGTTATATTACAATTAGAAAGCTACCTTCATGTATCGGGCTAACAAGCCAGAGTTCCTCTGAGTGATGCCTAATATTCAAGAAAGCCGTGCATCATCAAACAAAGTAAAATAATTTTGAACAAATATACTAAAAAACAGAACAGGATATAAGAAGTAAGATCCAACCTTCATCGCTGCCAGCATATCCAGAGCTCTTAATACATGGAAAACAGTCAACTCTCTTATCCTCGGTCCTTAAAAAATCAAATACTATGAGAGCAACAAAAGCTGTAACTTGCAGCAGGAAGTCCAGAAGAACAGCCAATGCTGCATAGGAAAGTAAAAATGGCAATTGAAAAACTATGCGAATTTCAGTTAAATATATATTTTAAGCAACCTTGAGAGCTTGGCAATGCACAAATACTTAAACCTGCAAACATGGAAAAGACACGACATGCTGGCATAGGAATAAAACTTCCAACTGCAAATGCAAGCACCTCAGATAAACTTGCTAGTGTTATGGACGGTCCAACTTCTACAAGTGCATTGCTAATTCGTCCTTCTATAGGCAATTCTACTGACTGCCGTTTAACAGCATGTACCAATATACACATATTATCCACCCCAACCTGATATTTGAATGATAAAATTTATTAGAACTGAAACACAAAAAGGATAATAAAAAAACGTTTTCAAAAAAGAGTACATCTATATTTACAGTTTTGACAACTATCCAAGAAGATTGCTAACAATCAAAATTTAAAACTATGTTACCCTGCAGAAGATATTCTTTTTAAGAAAGGTGTAGATCTTTGTATTCGGCAATGAGAGTTATATATTTAACAATACATGGATCCAATTTGTTAACTTAAAACAAAATTGTGATAAAATGAATAGAAATTGAGCTGGCAGTCACCGAAAGACAATTTCTATTACCAAAATTTTAAATTATGAAATACTTGCCAATAGCGTGTGAATAAGAATGGGAATTCTTTGGCGTACCAACTTCTGAAGGTTCGAAGTTTGAACAAAGTTTTAGGTTATACAAATAACAACCCCCTCCCTTTATCAGTCTCAAAAAGTAAAAAACATTTATGAAGCAACGAAAGAACAATCCTAGCAAATACTGGAGATAGTATTGACTAGATTGTTCATTGAGCATATAAAAAAGCTCACAAAAGCTTATCAGAGGTTAGGCAGGATGTTGGAAGTTAAGAAAGCAAGATTGAACTGGTATTCAGTTCATGGAGTTCAACTATATAGCAAGTCGACCACAGAACAAGAATTTCAATATCAAATCATAAGCAAGAGTGCAACGTGGAAAAACAGATGAAGATAGAACTTACTGCCAAAACAAGAAATGGAATAACTTCCATAATGATCAGAGTAGATTTAACTCCAATTGCACTGAAAAAACCTACTGATCCGAGAACAGACAACATGACAAGTAAAACTCCGAAGAGACCAAGTAATACCTGAACATAGAAAAGAATCATAAACTGTAAATGCAGAAATCCAATGGTTGTGAAGTAATGTACGTCGATTTGAGAATAATCTAACTCAAAAGAAAAAATAAATTAGAGATAAACGGCAAAAATAGAATAAAATAAAGTTATAAGAGTGTCCATTACGTACCTTTGATGAAACATAAAAAGTAGATAGATGTGGTTTATCACCCAAAGTAAGAGATATGTAAGCAAACATCACAAGATAGCTTATCTGCATTTTATTTAGTTTAAGTGAGCGAATTGGAAATTACGAAGAGAAGTGAAGCCACTTTGTGTTTTTATCATTCACCCTATCATATATATATATATATATATATATATATATATATATATATATTATAATACAAATATCAGAAGGCAAACGAAAACAAATAAATGAAAGACGAAGAAAAAAAATGATAATTTAACTGTATAACACAAAAGATTATCTCTAAAAAAAAGAACTAACCAAGATTGTGATGACATCTGCGGTACTCTCTCTTTTTAATTCTTCTTCAATGGAGCTTTCCGAAGAAAAAGCTAGCGTCAAATTTTGAGATTGCACCATAGTCAATAACTCGGCCTAGGACAAAAGTAGATTAATATTGAGGAACTCCACACTCCTAGATAGACAGACATCATAAAACTAAAAGAAGAAACTAATATTAAATCCAAATGACTTAGAGTCCGGGACTTACAAAGCCTAGGATTAAGAAGAATGAGACTAGTAAGAAAAGCATGAGAGTTGACGGATGTTTGGATGCTCTACATGAGATTGGGATTCATTAGCTAGAGAATGTAAAACTATGAAGCACGGCAATGAATATGGACACGCACACGACAGGAAACAGTGACACGCCAATTTTGGAAAAACTAGGACATGGACACATTTGGGATACGTCAATTATATATACATACACATATATAATTAAAATAATAATAATAATATCTAGAACAAATATATGAGAACAAACAATGATTTTGCTCAAAGTTCTTTGATTTTGATGCTTAAATAATTTTTAATAAATCTTTTGCTTGATAGGATTTGGAGATGGACACGAGAGATGAAACTTGTTACTATTTTGGTGGAAAGATTTGAGGCGAACTCTTGTTGAAGATGGATTGGCGAAGAGGTGAAGTGACGAAGACGAAGACGAAGACGAAGATGAACAATTCGCTTCTCTAAAATAGGCAGCAATTAGATGGTTGAACTTTTCTCCATTCAATACTATATTAGGGTTTTTTTTTTTTTTTGTTAATTTTCACAAGATAAAAAATATGAGTATTACTTTTGAAGAGTGGGCTAATTAAAAGAAACAAAATGAGCCTTTTTATTTGGGTTAAACAAACTCTTTTTTTTTTCAAAAAAACAAATCCCGCAAACGTGCACTTGTCATGTCTATGGCATGTCCGTTATTAAAAAAATAATTAAAAAAATGGACACTTATGTGTTCGAGGCATGTCTGTGTCTGACACGGACACTCTGTCCTATATGTAAAATGGTATTTCTTTTTATGTGGGGTGAAAATTGTGTGGGGTTTTTTTATCACTATTACTAATGTAATAATTATTCATTAACGAAAACGGACAAATTTTGTTTAATCAACTACTTTATACTTACATTACTTATTTTCATTTCTATTATCTATAATATTCTTACATTTTTGCTTAAATTACTCAAGTATGAGTAAACTTTTAAAATATCTAATTGATTATTTATTAACAAATCATTTCTTATATATGTCAAGATTACAAAATTCCATGCCAAGGATTATTAAATCCAACACCAAACACCACCTGAAGAACAAAGAATAAAAAAACGCAAGTGAAGATTGATTTTGAAGTAAATCTACAACTAAACTTCAAAAGTTGGCAATATTTCACTCCCCCCACTCCAAAGGCACATTTCACATATTTATCAGGCGGTGTAAATCTGATTTTTTTTTTTTTCCAATTATAGTATGCTTCCCTTTAAGCTAATTGTGAGCTTTTTGTCATTGGATGCTGCGTCGCTTTTGTAATTGATGTATTAATTTCGTAGTCCAACAAAATTGTTTCTTATCAAATATGTGAAAACATATTTTCACAGATTTTACAGTGAAGGTAAAATATAATAAGAGAATGCAATTTAAAGAAAGAAAAAGTCACAGAATAAAAAGAAAAACCTTAGCCAACTGAATGAAGGCATTCTCCCAGGCTACCGCTCGACCAGATTCGTTCCCTTCTTTATTAATAGCATTGTTCACTGGATATGTTATTAAGAACGCAGAAGCCTGTCTTGAAAATTTAATGGTAAGATAATTGGAGACTAAATTGTTTAAATTAGATTGCCAATGAACAGCCAGTAAGTATGATAAATTACTTCTGAATAATTGTTCCCGGAGTATCCCCCTAATGCAGTGCTTGGATCAAGAGGAGCTTTAAATGCACTCCTGCAGCTGTCTGCAGAGGAATAATGCTGAAATAAAAAACGCATGCAAGAAAATAAACTTTTGTTAAATGCGCGAACAGGAGAAGGTATAACAAAAGATTTCTTGAACCATTCTAGTTTAATAAGTCACAATCACAAGAACTCTAATGTGGCTCATGGATTTAAATTTTCTACCATCTAACAATAAAAACCAAACAAGAAAATGAAATGCATAAACAAATTACCTCAAAACAATATTCAAGATGTTGGACTCCTCCATTGTTATCAAAATTTTCTGGATTCATCTGGAAATACTGTCAAATAGAATGGAAATTTAAGTACGAAATATTAAAATTATGTTCACTAACCTAATCACGAGATTGATGATCAGATTTTTAAGGAAAAATGTTTCTAGAATAAAGTATTTCAGTGGATGCGAATTTATCTCTAATGAGATAAGATCGAACTAACAAACCAGATATCCACCTGCAAGACACTCTGAGTGGCACATTCCTGATCCAGTGGCTTCAAGCAAATGTCACTTAGGGATATACTTGAACCAGAATAATTAGCTCGAATACTATCTATCTGTAAGAATTGACACGTGGTGTAGAAATTATGAGAATGAGACAACAGTGTGTAACTACAGTCTGATATGGCTTAATATAGAATCCACCATGAAGTGTTATTCTAGTAAGATAAATACCTTATTTTGTACGTCAAACAGTAACTTAACATTGTTATCATTCAAAATACTCGGTGGCTTTCCATGCACGGAATCTGGAATTGTGGCTATTATAATCTAGGAAAGAAATATGGCATTAGAAGTTGTCTGAAATCAATTGCATACTCCTTATCCAGCACAGCTTAACATCAGACATGAAAATCCAATCAGTATTTTTAAGAGCTCAAAGCGCACTAATGCGCAATAACCTACTCTAGGGCTTAGGCCATAAAAGCATGGTTATTTTTTATGAGGAACACTATATAATAAGAACATTCATAAAGAAGAGAGAGCATAGCTAGAGTAGAAATATTACAAAAGAACTAAATGGTTAGTAAATATTATTTTTTAGGTAAGAAAAAACAAAAAGAAAACTCTTAAAATAAAACTTATTTTTGTTGCAGTTAATCACAGTTTGACACACGCCTTTTTATCTGAGGCGTTCAAGGCCTAAGGCAAGGCTGAGCCTCGAGCCTGCACAACTTAGTGAGCCTTAAACACTGAACTCAATATACTCTTTGAAACTGGTAATTAATAGTAATACAATTTAATAGTTTTCTGAATTAATAAATGATAGTCTCTACCTGTTCAATCCTATAAAAAGGGGCTAGATGCGTATCAAAAAAATTCTTCTCTCGGGATGCTTTGCTTCCTGGTCCTACCCATAGCTGAAACAAAATACAGAAGTCATTAAAGGACTAGAAACTGACATTTGGCTAGAAGTATAAAAATAATTAAAACAAAAAAGAAGTCGGAGATGGTTATAACTCAAAAGCCTTCATGAAAACTATTGTAAATATAATTACTTGAAGTGAAGCATGGTAGCATGTTTTACAATAAAAGGCAACTATATGTAACCCAGACATTGACTTGAAGCACTTGTGCATAACAAGGAAGACTAACAACAATCAAACAAAAAGTAGTAAATACACAAAGATTTCGGCCACTAAACTATCTCCTTATCAACCCTTTGTTGCCCTATGGAGCTTAGAAACACCAGCCTCTTGACTGGTCCCACCATTTTTATTACAACCAAGTAATTATTATCGCCCACATATCTGCAACCCTCTACGACCAAAATCTGTTGTATCATTTGCATTCCATTCACATCAATCCATAAATCAAGATATATTATTGTGTGTGGGCACATTTGAATGTATGCAAAGAATAGCAACAAAAAGATGTAATAAAAAGCAAGAGTTGTGGAAAGATAGTACTTCACCTCAACCCACACGCGCACATGAATACTTGCATATGTGCAGAAAAAAAAAGAACAGATAAATAAATAAAGAGAACAAATGAGCAGAGCAGTCTTAGGCAACAAAAGGAAGGGATTATAAAATAAAATTAAAAATAAAGTAGCAGTGTAGCACTTAGTTCAAAAACAGTAGCATCAACTGAATGAAACAAAACTTGTCCTTGTCATTTATATGAAAGCTAGTATTGACCATATTATACCTTCTCGGGTCTCGTCTCCACCTTAAAACGAAGAAGACCTAAACACAGAAGAAGAACAGCAGCTGTGGATGAAATCAACACCAATGTTGGATTTCTAGCCACCCACGTCCCGTATTTCCTGAGAAGGCACATGAAATTAAAAAATCATAAATATTTTCTACAGATGAACTAGTTATATATCATTGACGCTTTACCTATAAAAATTGGACATGTATCCCTGGACAACTGAAAGCTGAATCCTACTTTTGATTTGAGGAGCATCTTCAAGCATCTGAAGTATATGAACAAACAAACAAGAAAAACTACAGTCGATTGCAAAATGAATGGTCATCTCATAATTGAAAGAGCTGGAAGAAATCAAAGGCAAGGAACAACTAATAGCAGCTAGGAGCTTTGCATGACAGAGGTAATTTGGAAAAAGGGCAGTAACTATAAAGTATTACCAACGCAATTGCTTATAATCGACCAAAGAATTAGCATAATTTGCAACATCGTGAATTATTAAGTTTCAACTAAATAGCATAAACAGAGTTCTCTGAAAGGAGTCTTGTTTAGTGATAAACATAACCTTATTAGCGACATAATACCATGAAGAGGGTTTAATGGAAAATTATTCTAAGAAGGTTTGTTAAGCTAACTGAAGATGTTAATGAAATATCACATTTGAACAAGTTGGAACCTGCATCGGCAAACTTTCATCCTTTTGCCTGGTAGAAGAATGGAGACTACTCCCATCCATGATATTTGGCATTGCTTTAGTTCCAGAAGAAGGGCTCTTTTGAGATTTGCGATAAAGCAAACCCCATCCAAGAAAAGCCGAGGCAATTACAATGTACACGATGCACAGAGAGAAGTCAACACATTTGACCTATTGTAGTCAGAAAAATACATCTTTAAATACAATATGCAAAACTAGCAAACACAAGAACAAGGTGGCCATAATTCACGAGTTATTTTCTCACCATAAGAGACCCAATTCTCACTGAACAAGAACTTTTTCCATGGGAAACTGGGGTTGAAGTACTGCTGCAAACAGGTGCAGCAGGACAGTCACCACAGGAACATCCCAGCGAAGTATCTCCACAAGAATAAGCAGACACGTTCATATGCTTCATTCCAGATGACACTGCCACGGTAGATGGAAATCCAATAGCATAGGGCGAACCAGGCATGCTGGGGCTAGCACGTTTACCAATAAATGCAAACCATTCTGCACATAATTATACAAATGTTCAAATTCTAGAAGAAAGAGAGAACACAATAAAACTAGCTAGTATATATAAGTGATGATTTATTCACAGTACGAAATTGAAAATGATATAAAAGCCAAGCCGCCAATGTAGAGAAAACAAACTCCCTCCACGGAAAACTTCAATTTTTCACACTTGGAATAACTCTACATCATCCACTTCGACACTTTTCTTTGATTCCCCCACTCCACAGAAACCTATAACAAAAGTACTTACAAATTTGGGTGTAAAAAATGTAGAGTAATCTCCACCCTCAATATCATCTTATCCAGCAACCAAACAGTGTACAAGGGTGCAAGAAATACATGCATGAGAGAAAGAGAAGGGTGTTAACCTTTAAAATTTTGAGCACCAGCACCAATAAGTTGCATGGCTCGAGTGTTCATTGTACCAAATTTTACATCTTTGCAGGACTCAAATAGCCCTTCACCAAAAGCATCAGCTACATAATAATCAATGGCATCAACTGTAAAGCTTTTATTAACCTAAAAATAGAGACATGTCATTAAAATATAATGAGGACTTCTAACTGCTCGATATATGCAGAGGTCTAACATTCAGCTAAAATAAAGGGATAAAATCATAAAGCGGTCAGTGTTGGGAAAGAGCATGCAGAGGCAATGCATGAAAATTCTAAGAAAATGCAACAAATATGCATAGTAATTCCAGAGGACCAGATAGGAACTTTTATTTGAGCTGTAACTTGTGTGGTCAAAATTGAAATATACTTGCATGCAATCTTGAGTTTCAAGTAAGAATAATCCGCTTATAATTTATTGACAAAGGGCTGCTGGAAAGAAAGTGGGGAGCTGGAATTTGCTTGCATACAAGGTCAAATCTCTGGTAAGAAAGATCATCCGAAAATTTGCTGAAAACTAAACTTGTACCGTTAATTAACATATCTATAATATGTAAGAGAAAAAATGTCATTAATCATCATTTATATTAATTATAAACTAGACAATAACCTTGGACTGACATAACCTTATCTTTTCCAAACATCTACATGCAGTTACTTGGTAAGTGGATGCGAAAATGACCTCTTACTAGTCTTATGAATAGAAGAGAAAAATGCCATGGGAAGAGCAACTAGTATCTGCCTCTGTTCTAACCTTTAAAACAGAAGTTACATTGATGAATAAGCTCTGATTTGGAGAACAGGTAAGCTCACAGAACAAGTTCAAAAAGTTTCTTAAGCATGCCGGACAACCTACAAGAAATGGAATAGCCTGCATGGAATACGTAAGTATATATTAGGGGCCAAAATTTTTAAGTAATTTTATCAAGAGATAATACGAGAAAGCAGAAACTTCAAAGTTCCTCCAACCAAAATGTAATCATTGCACATGAAGTTAATAAATAAATAATGAGCAAAGTATCAAACAAAAATTAAGTGCAAGGTTGATTATTTCGTGAAGGAATCAGGATAATCAAAGTAATGCACAGAAAAGGGTTGTACAATACCTGCATATCTTCTAGGTGCATGCATTCTAATATTTTACATGCATTTTAATCAAGAAGCAACACGCATTGATTTTAGATGAAACTGATCAACAAAGTTCTCATGATGAATAATCCGACCTGCTACCAGTGAGCAATGAGTAACTCGGAAATATACAGGCCAGTTAGAGTCTTACTTGCATTAGTTGGGAGCGTAGGGTGTCAAACTGTTCTTCTGTGCAACAAACATTGCCAGTAATAGTTGGACATAGACTTTGGATCTTTGATGAAAGAAGATTATCTGGCTGGGAACATAATAATTTGTGATCATAAAGAAAAACCAAGGGAGCAAAAAAAAAAAAAGTTAAGACTTTGATGAAAACACCAGCATTACTAAAATATGGATAGTGCCACAACAGGAAACCTTAAGTGTACCTTCACAGATGGGGTACCAGTAGGACAGTTCAGCACTTTACCATCAGGTCGCTTTCCACAGATATCATACATTGCACAATATCCTTCAGAATGTTTTTCCCTTTAAAAGGAGGAAAATTTTGTCTTATTTAGAAATATATCGTGTATGTCAAACGGAATAATGCACACTACAAAAGCTTAAATAAGATAGGGTGTGATATACGTAGGTAGGCCAAAAAAATAATATTCTAATGAAACACAGCATCGACAACTTAAATGAACTACATACCCAGATGTACCATTCGCAGATAACAGCAACCGAACATTAGACCTCTCTGCATACGCTAGGACAAAATATAGAACCTGCACATGTCTCCGACTTTTAGTAAGAAATCAGCGTTCGTACTGATGAATTTCGTAATGAAATAAAGTTCTAAAGAATCGCGAAGAAAAGCATTAATTAACAGTAGACGCTAGACAACTTTCACTCTGATTTCATTGCAATCGACACATGATTGCAGATGACCGTTATCCACAAGTTCATACGGAGAAGAGATTTAAGAACCAAAAACTCTAATTCTGGTACTTAATTCATAAATCACTAAACATTCGTTCAAACATTTCGGGATTCGTAAAACATTCTCGCAGCCCCGTAAAGCAGAGCCAGACATTTTTCCCCCATTGCTGAATACAACTCAATGCCAAGCTCATCCAATTATACCTAATACATTTTTTATCCGAAGAAAAAATGCTAAACCAAGACTAGAAAACGGATAGCGACAGAAACAGTACTATACAGCACACTTCTAGACGATTTAAAGTTTCCATTTCGCAACATTTCTTCAGCGAGCAATTGCAGAAACTGATCATGATGGAGACAAAACTTCGGAGAGAAGAGTTCGCCAAATTTTGGTAGCAAAAGCAAGTAACACAACATAGAAACAACGGAGGAAAACAGAAGAGATTGAAAAACCAAAAACGTTAAAGGTACAGAATTCTTGCCTGGAGGAGATAAATTGAGGCGACAAACCCTAAACGAAGCCTCATCGTGGAGGTTATCAGAAGATGGTCCAATGAAGAGCGCCACGAAGAAGAATCGGGAGTGAAATTGGAGCTTGAGAGGTTGAGCGGAAGTCGAAACAGGCGTGATATATAGTTACTGAGGAAAGAGAAAGAGAAGGTCTAGTGTTTGGCGCTGGCACCAGCTTTGCTGTTTACGAAAGAGGGGCAAGTAAAAACGGCGTAAGAATCGAAAGATTAAGGTTATTTACGTGAATGCCACTGCTTTCGGTTTGATTGCCCTGCGGGCCCTTATGACAATGATTTATGTGCTCAATAAATTTAGAGCTCATTGGAGGGTGTTTCAGTCAATGCAATTTGTAAATTAAACTACCATCTTTATCTCACTAAACAACAGACATCAAGCCTGCCAGGGTGCCTTTTTTAAAAATATATATTCTTTTCCATGTTTTTCCGAATAAAGCTATTCTATGGCCGATAAGGTTAAAGTCAAATGGTTATATTTCGGTTATGTTTGAGGCGATGGGATGAGATGTAAAGAGAACAGAATGGATTTTATATGTCATTTTTTCATCGAATTCGTATTTTATCGATTATTAATTTATTTTCACTTTTTTCCTTTTATCTATTATTTTTCCTTTCTTTCCCTTCACTTTTCTCTCTTCTTTCCCTTCCATTTTCGTAGTAGTCAAACATACTTTAGTATTTTTCATCAACCATTGTAATTATATTTTTTTTCTAAAAGATTCAAATATAATTGTTTTTTATCTGTTTTATAATTGGTTGAACTAATTGCTTTCAATCAGTTTTTTTTTTTTTTTAGATATTTATGGTTTGTTGTTTATTAGGTAACTTTAATTAGCTGGAATTAAAGCGTGTTTCAGAAATTGCTCTGCCAAAGCTTTCGAAGGCATGGCGATCAAGGAGGGGCTGAAAAATACCTTGAATCTTTGTCCTTTGACTCCGCCTCTTCTGATGGAGTCGGATGTTAAAGGTGTGGTGCAAGCGTTGGTGAGTGAGGAGAAGGACTTTTCGGAGTTTAATGATATTACGTCCCTTTCTGCTAGACTTGGGGAGGTGCTCTTCACCTATTGTAATAGAACTTGTAACAGGGTGGCAGATTTGTTAGCTAAATGCCTTTGTGATTTTTCGGTTGTTTAGAACCTTTTGTTTTCTTCGTTGGAAGAAAGGTTCTTCTTTTGGAGGGGGGAAGACCCCCCTTGATGTCCTCTTGTGTGGAAGAGAATTGTAATTTTTGTGTTCTTGGTGATTAATATAATTGCGTGTTTTCTCAAAAAAAAGGAATGGTTGTTTTGCTGTTTTCATTTGTGAAATTATTTTTTAATGTTATTGGCCAGATATTGAGTTTTATTTATTTATGTTAATGATTCTGACTGTTTGAAGTTTAAAAGAAATTTTAAAGTTTACTTGTTTATATATGGACTTTGTAATATAATGTATTTTGGAAAGTATATTTAATAAAAACTTTATGTTAGGTCTATTAAGAGAGTTGAGTTCTTATAATTGGTATCAGAGCTTAGAGTTATTGATTTTGCATACTGGCCAACTGAGTATGCCATTGATTCCATAGGATTATCAACACTCCAAAAATAATCAAGTATATAAGTATTTTAGTTAAAGGTTATGCCAAAGAGTTAGAGCATATAGTTTACATATTTTTTCAATTCCCTATTATGTTGGTGTTACAAGTGGACAATGTGGTTTTGAGTGTAGATCATAAGCCATGGTAGACAGACGAGTTACTTGGAGCTTTGCTACATTGTGAGCAACTACCGACAACGGTGTAATGGCAGCAATAGCCATATAGTAGCCTACTGGCAACAAGGCAACAGGTAGTTCAATCACCACCTCCTGTAGTAGAAGTGCAGTCCATTGTTCATCCACCTCGAATAGAGCTATTAGTGGACCTTCCTAAACCACTAGTTGAGGTCCTTCCTATATTTCTGCATGCTTTTGGGTCTAAGATGGCCACGACTCTCAGAGGGATGTTCACCCAACATAAAGAAGAAAACTATACGCAGTTTGCATAAAGAACGCAGTAGTCAGATCAAGTGGCATCGCCAATGCCTTTGGCTGAGCTAGTATCACTACCAGACTCGATTGTGTCTCTCGTGTATGTAGCTCCACCAGTATCTATGATGCAGCTAGTCCAAGAAGATGAACCATAGAGTGTTGATAAGGCCTTGGAGGGAGTTAAGTTTGTTAAGGAGTTCTGGAAATGAAATTGTAAAGAGTTAAATGCCAAATACGGGGACTTGTAAGATGCAACAACTTTGTTAGTGTACATAGCCTTTTTTTTTCACATGGGTTGTCTAGATGTTTAGAAACCTAGATGTGTCGTCCATGTCTTGACTGACACTGCACTGTAGTGGTAGAAGTTTACCTTAGAGGCCAGACCAACGAATTCTCGTCAGCCACTTGTAAGTTTTTTAATACGTAATTTCTGAAGCACTATTACACTGTTGTGGCCAAGCAAGAGAAGTTGGTAAAGTTTGTAAACATGAGCAGAGAGTTTGCTCGGTTATTGCCTATAAGAGACAGTTTGTGGCATTGAATTTATTAGTTCCATTTCTATCTGTTTGTTGATAGTCTTCAATTAGTTCACTTATAACCTTTAACAGTTCACTACTAATAGCCTCCAATCAGTCTGATAGCTTTTAATCTCTATCCCAGTTGATAGCCTTCAATTTATTCGCTTATAGCCTTCCATCTGTTTGCTAATAGTATTCAATCAAAATAATGCACAATAATCTTCAATTAGCTTCTGGAACAAACGATGTCAACAAAGCCAGTAGCAGAAAACAATGAGTGTCCTACCTCGTTAGAAAGATATTTTCTCTGTGAGCAAAGATCTGGTATTGATTTTGCCAAATGAAGATCTCTAACGCCATATATATGAAAATAAAGAAATAAATTTCAAGGTTTTTTAGATGAAAAAAATGGAGATTTGATTCTTTTTTGTCGTCGGACCTCTTTTCAACAATCGAAAAAACAATCGTACAAACCAATATATGATCTAGCTCCTTCAACCGCTCTTGAATTTAGAGTTATGAATCGTGGGTTTTCAAAGATCTATTTGGGCGAGATGTGAGAGTGAAGAAGTAGTGAGAAAATACAACGATGATGGTGTTTTGTTGGAGAACCAACGATAGAGAAGTCGTCGAAAAAGTGAGAGAGGGAGGCTGCAACATTGAAAATGACCGAAGAAAAGAGGTCATAATAAGAAATTTTAAAAAATAACTTAAAATCTACCGCAAATGAATCAGTAAAAGTAAATGCTATATTTATAATTAACGCTCCAAAAATTACCACAAATATCTAAAACTAAATAATTAAAAAGACATTATTTGAAAAAAAAAATACATCATTTAAAAAAGACAAAAAAAAATTACATACAAACAAGTTATCATAATTCCACTGGCTAATAATGAGTAAACACATTGCAAGGAAATATTTGGTTGTCCGTTTGGATGAGGGAAATTTCGAAAAGCGTGGTAATTCCAGATGGAGGAAGATCCAAAAGCCTCAACAACCTCTCACACTTTAAAACCAATACGCAATAAATTTGTAGAATTCTAGAAACCTCGTTCGCATTATAAAGTGGATTAACCACCAAACTAAATCCATCTTCACATAAAATTATTCCTTAAATTATCATTTTCAACACCACCATCTTGTTTCGTTTTTTTTTTCTTATATACTTACAGATAACTAATTTTAATCCTTTTTCTAATCATATTTAAATTTTGTTTCTTTTCACATCTTTATTAACTCTCTTCATAATTAAAAAATATATATGTTTGGCCATTTCTTGAGTTAAATAAAAAAAAAAAAAATAAATAACGGTAGAGGAGAATTAAATAGTAATGGAAAATAATTATAAATACAATCATTTTCAAAAAAAAAACGATAAATATAGATTTTATATTAATAAGTATTATTATGTATTTTCTTATAACACAATGCAAATATTTCAAAATTAAATTTGACTACATTTGTAATTATTTTATGAAAATAACGCATTCAGTACAACGTTCTTATTAATTAGTACTCTTGTTGGTTTGTACTAGACTTCATAAATCATGTTTTCTCAATTGAAGTAAACTAAATTTATTGAATTTTTGCTTTACTTATTACTAAAAAAAAAGAAAAAGTTCTTAATAATAATTAAAGATATAATAGTCTTTTGTTTTTATTTATATGGAATTTAGTCTATATGAGTTTGGAGCAGTAGAAAATCAACTTCTTTCCATAGAGGTAAGTATATAGTAACCTTAGCTCTAAAAAAATATAGAAGATCGGTAGGAAGTCTTTGAAAAATAGGATATCCTTCAAACCTTCAAACAAACAAAAATTAATAACATATATCTTTATAAATACTTTACTAAAACCTTCAAACAAACGAGCTAGTACCAAACACTCAAAATAACTTCATAAAAACTCAAGCAAACACCCCTCGGTGATAAAGTTGGTTGTTTTATTGCCATTTTGCATTGGTGACGTAGATGACCTTATGGTCTAATAAAATGAAAGGGAATAAGCTTTTTAATAATGGAGACAAATAACATTATTTCAATTGGAGCTTCTTTAAAATTGGTCAGGCAGAGTTGACTTATGTATGTGTAGACGTAGTTTCAAATAGTAGGTACAAAACATAACACTTTCCAAAATTTGGAATGAACATAAGGTATAAGTTATGTGCCCAATGCGAAAATCGACGAAATTAAACCGAACTATTCAATTCAGTTTTTTAGAACAATATTGAATCATTCAGTTAAATATTTTTTAAAAAACCAAAATCGATTTTTTCATGGAACTAATATAAAATCAAATAAAACCGAATATATACATATTAAAAATTAATAAATTAATATTTAGATTTGATGAAAAAATAATTTAAATGTTAAATAAGAAGAAAAACCAATATGGGTATTATATCATTTATGAAAAATGTTAATAAAATAAAAATCTTTAAAATAATATTGAGAATAACATAAGAAAAATTGAAAATAAATTAAATTTTCATTAAAATTAAAATCAAAAATCAAATAAATCGAATTAATGATTTTGTAATTTATTAAATAGTGATTTTAATTCAAATATTGAAAAAAAATAAAGAAGTAATTTGATTATTGATTTGACAAAAATTAGAATATTAATGATATAGTAATGGGATAAAAGAAGGGGAATTTGAGTGATTGGAGAGCGGAGTAGTGAGATTAATTTGAGAGTGGTAAAGAAGAGGGGGAGTAGTTGAGACAGAGTTTGGGAAGATATGGGGTGGGTGTGGTAGTAATGATGAGAAAGGAGAGTGAGGAAATAAATAAAAGTAGTGGGGTCAAAAATAGAGTTTTTATTAGGAGAAGTCATTGCCTTACCTTAAAATTTTAAATTGAGTTTAGATCCCAAATTTATCAAAATATTAAAAATAAATAATTTTCGTCAAATTAGTCATACATTTTACATAAACAAAATACAATTTTTAGTCAATATCATATTAATATAACGAAATGGATATAATTATTAAATATGCAAAACATCTAATAACATTAACTCATAATTAATCCAACATTCATGATTCAGGTATCAGATATCAATTAGAGAATTTAACAACAAATATAATTAACTTTCATAAAGAAAATTAATAACTAAAACTAACAAAAAAAAAAAATGATATAACTTTACTTGATTAAGTAAATAAATATATTATTGGTAAGAAAAAAGTCTTAAATTAAATAAATAAATAAAATTATTGATTTTTTTTTAAAAGAACAATTTTATATCACCAGGAGAAACTAAAGAGCCCACCTCAGGCACCAGCCAAACCTCTCAATCCACACAAGCTTTGCCACCATCAAAAAACGTACAATTAAACCCAAAGAAAAAGATATAGGGACAATTAGATTGTTGGCCAACAGGTCCGCAGATCGGTTACAACCTCGATTATGAAAGGAAAAATAAAATGATTAGTTAATGAAGATGAGAGGCATTATAGAATGTGAATGGGAAAAGGGGATTTAATGGTGTTTGGGGACTTTATGAGAAACAGTTGGCGAGGCATTTAGGGTCATTATTAGTACTCATTTGACGCCATCATCGCCATCGGCGCCACGCCTCGATCATCCACACAACGCAACCCATTTTCTTATTTATAAAAAGGCAATTTTCGGCAATCCCTATCCCACATGCCCATCCTTCAACTCTCCTCGCTCTCACGCTCTTTCCACTTCCATATTTTTACTTTTAAAACTCATCTCCATATAATCAACAACGTATACATTTTTAATTCTCTTTTATTTTTTATTTTAATAACCAATACATATATTTATTTACTTATTTTTTTTATTTATATTAGTTTTTTTTTTCAGTAATCGAGGAGTTAATAATAATTAAATATTTGTTTGAGATTGTTTTAATTGTGTGTAATTAATTACTTGTTTGAAAACTAATGTTAATAGTGGTTGAGTAATATATTTGAGATGAAATTTGATGGAGTACTTTGATAGAGGAATTAATGAGTTATTAAGAGCCGTTGTTTGTCACCAAATATAAACAATTAGTTTATGAGGAGTAGTGATTTATCACTCATTTTCACCCAAAAGCAAACATAATCTTGACTAATAACAACAACAACAACAACAAAAATATATATAATTTATATTAGTTAAATTCATTGAGTACAATTTTCGATCTAACAACAACAAGAATTGAATCATGCTCTGGAGGATTTGAACCTACGATATCGAGTTTTGTAGACTTGCGTTCTACCAAACTAAACTAAGAACATTTTATTATCAACCTAAATGCAATCATACTATATCTTGCATACATATATTATCATATAGAATATAATAAAATAATAATAATAAAAAAGATTGATATTGATTCAGGATAGGTAGATTGAGAAAAATTATAAAAATTCAGAAATTAAAAAAAGAAAAGAAAAATAATTAAGTCATGAATAATTTTGGGTCAGAAACTAGATCCTTGTGTATTCCCTGCAGGTAATCCCTGCCTCATTCCCCTAAAAATTTAATAGTGAGTTTTTGATATATGAAAACATGCTTCTTCTGTTTTTATTCAATCAATTACTCACTCACACTCTCATCATTAAACACATAAATAACTAATTTCTATACATTTTATTCACCAACAATTATGAACAACATAGATTATTCTTTATATTTATCAAAATTAAGTACTAAATTTTAATTTTTCAAATCATATGAACTAAATTGTAGATTTCATCAAAAATTAAAATTAAAAATTTTAAACGATATGGACTAAATTCTAACTTTCTTCAAATGATAGGGATTAAATTAATAATTTACTTGATATTTTATTTTAATTTTCTATCTTCAATAAAAAATTAATTTCAGTTCGTAAGCAATATTAAAAATACATCGATAATAATTAATCATATTTCTAGCTTTTAAGAATTGTTGAAGTCACTTTTACCATTAAAAAAAAAAAAAAAAAGTATTGGGGGCAAAATTTTCTATAGAAGTTTGGAACTTTAATATTGAGGAAAGGAATAAAGTGACCTACTCATGAGTACTTAGGAGGCTTTAATTCAACTAATCTAATATGTGCTCTCATAATTGTTACAATTTGTTTTTCTATTTCTCTTTTTTGTTTAAATTTAAGTTTAATAATTTTACATTTTGTTTCCAGACTTATTTTTTATTTAACAACACTTCACACTTCCATCTCTACAAGTTTATGTGGAGAAAGATTTAAATGGAAGGCTAGATGAATATGTGAAATCTTCCTTATCCCCACCTAAACACTCATAATTTAAACTTATATAAATAATAATAATAATAATAATAATAATAATAATAATAATTGTTGTAGGTTAAAATATTTCGAAAAATTCGGAAGAAGTTGAGACCACTCAAAAGTCAACCATGTCAACGCCGACCCCCGGATGGTACATTTAGCGTTCAACTAATCTAACTATAGAGTATTATTAAAATAGAATAATTGGAAAATAGAATAAAGTAACCTATCGAGTAGTACTTAAGATGCCTTGACTAGGGATGGCCGGAGTGGTACATTTACTTCAACTAATCTAACTTATTAGTACTCTAATGATTGCCATGGTTTCTTTTTATAAAATTGTAGGTTTAGACTTCTTTTTATTATTATTATTATTAAGTTTAAGTTCAATAATTACCTCTATTTTCATGAACTATTAAATTTACCTACAAATAATTGTCATCTAAAATGTTGAAGCTTTGAAATCTTTTTAAATTAGTTTGAATTTCAATTTCGTCCGTAAATGTTTTGACATATTCTCATACTTTAGCATCCTTAGGGGGTGTTTGTTTTAAAAGTGTTTATTTTGAATGTTTATGTACGAAGAGTTAGTTTGAGTGTTTAGAGATTTTGGTTTTTGTAAGAGCTTGTTTGTTTTATGGTTTTGGAAAGGAGTTTGTATATGGTTATTTGCTTGTATAGTGTTTTTGGTGTGAGTTTCGAGGTAATTGCTTGTTTGTATGATGTTTTTAGTAGAGTAGTTATAAATAAAACTTGTTTATCGAGTGTTTATGGGGCTTTTAAAAAAACTTACTTCAGGATTTAGGAGGGTACTTATTTGGAGTTTTTAATGGGCTTCTAAGTGCTCCATTCTTAACTTTGCCAAACGGGATTTTGCTAAGACTCAAAACCCCAATATTCCACAATACTAGTTAACAAACACCCCCCTTATGTTTTAAGAGAGGAATCCCTTACAAACTGCATCTAAGATATGGAAAATATAATTAAGCCACAAATTTCAAGGAAATTCTATTTCAGATATTCATAAAGCATTAAAAAAACATAAATACTCATAATAATTCATCAACACATAATATTACTCATGCTTAAAAGGAAATACACAATTTTGCTAATGCTAACGCATTCTTCAAGTTCAAATCATTAAAAAAATATATAACTTTCTTCTCGAAATGTTCTTGACAACTGTTATAGGCTAAAATATTTCGAAATACTCGGACATGGCTAGGACCCCCCTTGGGGTTGGCCAAATGGAGGCCACAACCCTCAGGGGGTTAGCCAAGGCCAATCCGACTCTTTTGAGGCCGGTCAAAGTAGGTTTAGATCCCTCGAGGATGGGCCATGGAGGTTAGGACTCTCCTTCAAGAGTCGACCGAGTCTAAAGTAACGACTGGATCCGCTGATAACGGCCAGGAGTTATGCCCAAAAAGTCAGGACCCCTCTTTAGAGGCGAGTCGTGGAGGTGAGGACTCGTAAAGGTTGGTTGAGACCAAAAGCGACCTCTAAGGAGATCGACCGAGTGGTCCAGCCCGAGTGGATTGGTCGTGGAGGTTAGGACTTTCTTGTGAATGAGTTGACCAAGTCCAAGTAATGTTTGGAGACGTTGCACTTCGTAACGTCCTAAGGTTACATCGAGAAGGCCGCACCCCTAAGGGGTCGACCGTAGAGGTGAGGACCTGCAAACGTTGGCCGAGTCCAAGTAACTCTAGAGTCAAGGTCGTTACACCTCCAAAGGGTAACACTCAGGAGTTACGCCAGTATTCATTTCTGGCTTAATGGCAGACGTTTCTAACGACTGGCCATTAAGCCGCCAATAAGTGAGCCGCAGCAATTACAAAACCGACTGTTATAAGAAGTCATATCATTTTTCATTTCAAACCAAAATAATCTAAATTGAACTATGGTAAGTACTCTTGTAAGCCGTTCTAAGTTCTAAAAGCTATCTTTAAATTACTCTCCTAAACTCTTACTGATTTAGGCATCAGAGACCATGTGGCTCACACCACACCAGTGTGTCCTAAAATTGTTCCTTTTTTAAGGCTTCTGTCCTCGGTAATACAAATTGTACTGTGGATATCCGTTGACTATTTTCAGCAACAACTATTTAACTCTCATTCTAAGAGTTATCAATAATCAATACTCTCTAAACTATACATGCTAAGACCACATAATCAAAACATGCATAAGAAAAAAACACATCACATGCATAACAAGCGACATAACTACTAAACGTACATGGTTCATACAACATGAGGCAAGAGTCCTTACCTGAAAAGAATACAGACTAATGCTCACATGAGCTCCAAACATATCTAGCAGTCTAAATATCGCAACCAAGGTGTCTGAAATTGGGATCTAACATGCAAACCAATGAGGGCGGCATGTGAGGCTTCTTACAATAGTGTGGTGTGTCTCCTTATACGGGTGGTTGGGAAAGGGCGCTTACTATACATGTACAAGTTTGGTTGAGGATGTCTCGACTAGCTAGGGCGTTAAAAGCACAAGGCTATGCGAGGTTGGGCATGTTGCTGTAAAGTCCCGACCCTAACAAGGGTCTCATCTAGGCCTTCACCCTAGATGCAAGAGTAAAACGACCTTTAAAAATTAAGACATGCTGAGTAAATGCTTCAAATGAATGAGTCAACATATAGTTCATAAATCAGTCAAAACAGGGCACCCAATTCATAAAACAATTCAACAAGTGAGAAAAAAGTAATATACCAAGACTCTCTAGGACGCTGAGAAGGTTCATCGTGATATGGGTGATCGTGGATCGACTTACGAAGTGCACTCATTTTATACCAGGAGCACTAGATCACTCTGTCAAAAAATGGGCTTTGTTGTACTTCAAAGAAAGTGTGTGTTACCACGGTGTCCCAGTTAGTATTGTTCAGATAGAGACGCCCGGTTCACTTCCCGTTGCTGGAAGGGACTATAGGAAGGTCTAGGAACCTTGTGTAAATTTAGTACAGTCTTTCATCCTCAGACTGATGGTCAGACTGAGAGGGTCAACCAAACCGTGGAGAATATGTTGAGAGCCTACGTGTTTGACTTCCCTGGCAGTTAGGATTAGTGGTTGTACTTAATGGAGTTTGCATACAATAACAGTTATCAATATACTATTGAGATTGCTTCATTTGAGGCTTTGTATGACAAGCGATGCAAATCTCCTGTGTTTTAGGAGAAGGCAAGAGAGAGAAAGTTACTAGGCTTCGAGTTGTTGCAATTGACCAATAATGCAGTTTAGGGGATCCATGCTAGGATGGTTACAGCTCAGAGCCGACAGAAAAGCTACGCAGATGTCAGACGCCAAAATTTGGAGTTTCAAGTGAGGAAACACGTTTTCCTCAAGGTTTCACCTATGAAGGGCATTCTTGAAAGTTTAGCGACTAAGGGAAAGTTTAGTCCAAGATTTGTTGGACCCTTTAAGATCCTTGAAAGGATTGAAGCAGTGGCATACCAGTTAGCCCTACCTCCCTCCATGTTCAGTGTACAAGATGTACTCCTTGTATCGATGCTCAGACAGTACGTGCATGATCCTACTCACATCATAGATCACGAGCCATTGCAGTTGAATGAAGATTTGAGCTTTGAGGAGAAGCATATTCAAACTCTAGATAGAGACAGAAAGGTCCTGAGGAACAGAGAGACTAGCCTGGGTCAAAGTGATGTGGATAAGTCAATCAGTTGAAGAAGTCACTTGGGAGAGAGAGGATGACATGTGTTCTCGCTCCCCGAGTTGTTCTTGCCTTAGGTAACTTTCGAGGACGAAAGTTTTCTAAAGGGAGAATATTTTAACATCCTGGAATTTTCTTCCTGCAAAAGAAAGGTTAGTTTTGGATTTGCCGGGACTCCCGAAAATTTATTTTAATTTAGGTTAAATGTACATAGTATCTCGAGAGGTGTGAAAAGGCTGCAATTGTCTAGACCCACGATAGAACCGTGCCACTTGGGCTCTGGTTGGTAGTGTCGAAAGACCCCTGGAGTGAAATCGATAAAGTTGGCATGCAAAGGAAAGGTGGTCGGTGGCGATGTGGCATGACTACTAGCAATGTGCATAGGGTGTAGTCGCACCTGTCAGACGTTCAAGGTGGCAGGGCTTAATGATTTAAGTAGCGGGACTGGGCATGATGAAAGGCTACACATGACTGAGGTACGATGGCTTCAAGGTTGTTGATCGTGAAGAGAAACTCTAGAGTTTTCATTCTAACATTGCTTTGTGCGACTATATGTGGAATGAAGCCAATGCGTAATTTTTGGGAGGAATCATGCTACAAAATCGATGGAAGCGTGTGATAAATTTTTTTTACATTAATTAATGCAATAATTAACTACATGCATTACCTTATGTGATTGGCGTGTTGTAATAAAAGTTACTCACATTGAATGACACATCTGAATAATTTCGATGGGTCTTTATACTTAGTATGATTGATCAATTTCCTAGACTACTTGATCAGTTTCCTCCAGCCTTATAGGCTAAGGCTTCTTTGCTACGGTAAGTGCTTTGTGGGAAGCCTTTAGAGAATATAAGTAGGAGTATTTTGTCAAAAGTTTAACTATGTGGAGGAGAAGAGATGTCTCAACTTTAGAGTAGGTGTTCTGTATAAGATGATATTTATTTTATGAGAAGGGATGATTGTAGAGACCTCCTAGAAAAGAATAGTATCTTTTGGTATGTAATACTAAAAGGTATTAGAGAATAATCATTAAAATATTTATCCAATAAATATTTTCTCTTCCCTTTTCCAAAATCACATCCGGGACGAAATTTCCTTCCCATTAATGTGGTGATTTTCGAATTTAACGATATATCTCATATATTGTTTGATTTACTTTTAATTGATATTTATTCAATAAATGCAAATTTCATAATATATCAAATATATCATTTTTCAATAAATGTCCAATTAATATATCCAATATATTAATTAACTTTTTAATAACTATCTAATAATATTAATAAAATTAATATGTCCAACATATTTATTAATTTTCTCTTAATAAATAATTGTCCAATTATTATATACATAATTAATTCATCCAATAAAATAATTATTCAACATTTAATAAATAATTATCTAATAATTATTGATATAATTAATATAAAACAACGTGGCAGTAAATATGAGCTACATGAGGACTGGTGGATCTATAGATTGAAAGCTACAACAACTCGGGATCTAATCTCTATATGTTAACAACATGATTACTCCACTAAAGGCTTGTGTTGAACTCTTTCGCACTATAGGACAAGTTATGCACACTAAAATAATCGGTCATCTGACATATGATCCTTCACGAGCTTGTTCGTAATTCACAATTGGGACAAGAAATCTATTCTACCTTGTGATTACATCTTTTCTGCTAAGCACTGCTGATTCCTCAAATAAACAAGTTGTTTATAGTCCAACAATAAATCAATGTTCTCTCGGGCCGATGAGAGGCGGGTAATCTTTGTTCAAGACCTGGAATCAATTCTTAAGAGAAAAACTGACTAGTTTCTCAATAATAGGGAATGTGTGAATTCTCTTTTGTGACGTTGCGTTCTAAGTCACTCACTACGACAATTACACCACCGTGGGAGGCATATTCACCCAATGTTGTTTGGTTAGTCTCACTCATGCACATCAAATGGCGCTTTCATAAAGCATGAGTTCTTAATCCACTCAGGATTAATATCACATTGACATATGATCATCCTAATTAAAGTACTTGATCAAAGTCTATAACAGAATTACTAGACAAATGACAATACTTTTGGTCAGGTCTTATGCAAGAACTTTTTTTTTCTTTTATTTTTTTTATAAATATCAATTTGTTTAAAAAAAATCAGGAATAACAAAAAGTAGGGCCGTCACGATGAAATTACAAATATTTCTTCGGGTTTAATAATTTCAATCAATAATAGTAATTGAAGGCTATAGTTAACACCTATTAAACACAATCATTTACACTGATTAAAGACAATCGTTAACACTGATTGAAGGCAATTAGTGACAATAATTGAAAAAAAATCAATGAAACTTGAAAGCAATTGTTGACTTGATTGAAGGCAATCTTGAAACTAATTTGTGACACTTATTGAAGGCAATTAGTAACATTGATTAAAGGTAATCGATGATACTAATTACATGCAATCGATAACAATGATCGAAGGAAACTATTGATTTGAAGACAATGACAATGATTTGAAGTCACTTTGAGTAATTTTAATTTTTGCACTACTTTTAGTTTGCCTACTCGAGACTACATATTTGGTTAATCAAGTGAAATTGTTAGAGTTATCCTAAGTTCTAAAACTCATTTTTTTAGTCTCTAAAAAGTGGCACGGTGGTTGAAGGCTTAGACTTTAAGTGCATGCTTCCTTCAAGTCTTAAAAGATTCATCTATAACATTAATTTGTTGGCATTTTTAAAATCATTTTAAATAAATTTAAACATGAGCTCGCTTTGGCCTAATTTGATCATAATTAAAAAAGCGCAAAATTCATTAAAAGTTTTGTGCAATCAAAGTCACACGAATGATTTCAATCAATGCCACCAAATTAATTTCGAAATTTCGCCAACAAGTGTAAAATTGTTAAAAAAAAAAAAAGGTTTGAATTTTGCATACTTGAATTGATTTTTGGTTATCAAATGACGTATAAAAGAATATGATACGAGTCTAATTCATGATGACCATTTATTTAAAAATTAATTTGATACAAATAATCTTGACACTCAAATATTGTAACTTTATTATTTAAAATATAATCATAATGAACATAAAGTTGTTTCAAACACCTATGAATAAATACAAAATGGCAACCTAATGGATCAGTGATTTCGTTCCAATTCAAACAATTTTTTAAGGTCAGTGGAACAGTGATTTCGATAAAAGGAAACAATTTTTTAAAGTCAGTGGATCGAACTCGTGACACTAGTATCACATGTTCGATCCGTGAAATCGGTATTAGCTCTCAATTTAAGGTCAGTGGAACAATGATTTTGTTGTTTCGTGTTATTACAGAAGTAGAGTGTCGTTTTTATGTTGGATTTCTTGTTTTTTTTTTTTTTTTTTGACAGCATAATATAATAGTAAAAAATTAGTGAAAACAAAAAATGAGCGAGGTACTGTTCAACGGCGACATCTGTAGAAATTTGTAACGGAAATATTAATTAATGGAGGACTGTCAAAACCCAGGCTCTGTTAATTGGTCGTTGCAAATGAAACTGATGAAAGAATGAGGACGTCCAGACAATTTGCAAGCATCACCGGCTCTCGTAATTACCTTTGGAAAACGCATCTCCCGTTTTGCCGGTCGCCGCTCTTTCGACACGTCTTCCCTCCATGCACCCGCATCCCAAATTTATTATACATTTCTTTTCTTTTTCATGACGCAAATAATAACTAACGTCCAACACTATTTTATTCATTAATCATAAATTAATAGAATTAGGATGATTTTTTTTAATATTATAAAAAAAAAAAAAAAAATTGACATCATAGGTAAAATGTAAGAAGGCCTATGTATGAATAAATAGTTGGGTTTTTTTCAAAAAAAGATCTATATAATCACTCCAACAAACAGTTATGCATTAAATTTGGAATGAATTTCACTTACTTTGTCGAGAGGGAAAAGCATATATGATAAGCTTGAACTATGCAGAGTTGATTAATTTACTAGTCTAACACATGGGTTAGTATATTGGTTCAGAACTTAGAAAAAAACATATGGGTTGTTTTTGTATTTAATTAAATGAAATTATAGTTGTCAATCTAATCCATCTTTAATTAAAAGTTTTGTGGTTGGAAGGAAATCTTAAATTGTGTATATAGCTTTTAAGATTTTGTGGTGATTGAATTTAGAAGAGAGGGAGAGGAAATCTTCATCAACTTTTTTCAAGTTCTCTCTGGACTTTCATCGACTCTCAAATCAAAATTTATATCAAATTTCATCTAAAATAAACATATTTTCTTTTTAACATAAATTCCAAAAAAGATTTTGCAAACCTCTCCTCTAAAACTGTTGGAAAAACCTTCCCTAATTACTGCAGCATAAAATAACCGAGAAATTAAAAGGAAAAATAATAAAAAGAAAATACAAGAATTTACGTGGAAAAATTCCTCAACCGAGAAAAAACCACGAATCACACCCTTTGTCCCACCCTCCCCAAGAGAATACAAAAGGAATTTAACTAGAGTCAGTACACAAAGCTTAAAATGCTTCTAACTTGGGATGCTTTAAAACCAAAGCCACATGCTCTTTTATAATGCTTGGAGCGCACTACTTCCTTTCCTTCTTCTAATATTTTGCCAAAAACCCAACAAAAACAAATATTTCATATCTCCAAATCATTCTATTTTACTCTTCTTTCTCTACTTCTCCTCCTTGTTGATTTTTAGTCACTTACCTCAAATTAATTAATTTTAATTAATTAATATTTTGATGATAACAAACTCAAAAATTTTCTACTATATTTTTGGAGTTTTTGATATGAACATTTGAAGTTTGAAAGAAAAATTCGTCTTTTGAAAAAATGAGATTTTTCTGGTCTTATTGTTTCTTTTTACACCAAATCTATTTCCATCTCATCTCTACTCAATCTCATCCATCCCTAACATTTTCCATAAATCTAAAAGACACAATTTATCCTATCTTCACCAAATCTCAATAGTCGATCATTTTGCTATAAATCCAACTCCTCTCCTTTAATTTCATTAACTTTAAAATCCATCCAACCTCTTAAAATGTATTATTGAAAATTAATCCTCCTAGTCATACAAGCTAAAAAGCTAGAAACAATTTAATTAAAAAAAAAGAGTAATTATTGACATGCTTAAAAAGCTAGAGTATTGCATTATTGCACCAAGTCTACAATCATATTATCATCATTATTATTTTCCTTTGCTTTTGGTTGAAATTTGAAACTCGTGGTCAGAGCATTATGATGATAAATGAATATCACTCTTCAATAAATAAATAAATAAATATATATATAAATGAATATCACTCTTCAATAAATAAATAAATAAATAAATATATATATATATATATATATATATTTTATTTTTTTTATTTTTTTTTGAGATAATCACTCTTCAAATTAAATATAAATAAATAAATTAAAGGTAAGACTTTTTATGTTTTAATATCATTATTAAAAGTAAGTGAACACATTAAATGAAGAAAGCCACCAAATATGAATTCATAACACACAATAGCAATAAATGATAAGCAAGAAACAAAAGAGTGGGTGTCATTCTAATTTCATTCATCTATTACGTCCAACAATAAAATTATGACATCAAATTGAACATTGTTGTTTCTTTTTTAAGCCTTTTTTTTAAAAAAGAAAATTTTAAGAAAAGGATTATTCTGTGTGTATTGAAACAATCATACTTTCGTAATTAAAATGAAATGAAGGTTTGTGGAAACCTAAATTCATAAGTAATGGGCTGTTGAGGCCTATGGGCCTGCTAGCGGGCCCAACCCAATTTGGGGAGTTGGTGAAATAGGTGGTCTTGGTTTGCTGCTGCAAAAAGTCTTCATACTTAGCCTCAGCCACTTTCATTTTGGTCAAGTCCATTTTACCATTTGAGTGGGGTTACTAAAATGACAATCACTTCTATTTTTAGTAATTATCTAAATAATATAGTTATTATTATTATTTGGATGAAATACACTTTGGCTATGGCCAGATGAAATGAAAAGGAAACAAAGAATGTGAGAATAAATTGAAATTTTGGTCACTGATGAGAAATGATCACTTCTCTTCCCTTTCCATCTCATCTCCTTTCACCACCACAAACATACTTTCTGTATTTTAAGTATATTTATATATAAATGCAATTTAGTATAAGGTATAATTATTCTAAACTTTTTTTTAAAAAAAATTGGTAATTCATCTTCATTTTAATTCTCAAACTTAACTATTTCATATAATTCGATTTATTATATTTCACTTATTTTATAATTTGTAATGGTCAAAATATATTAAATTCCAGATTATATTTAAATAATAAAATAAATTTCAAAAATTATATTTACCATTCCATATTAAAAAAAAAAAAAAAAATCTTGTCGTATATAGGCTAGAGGAAGATGCTAAAGTGTTTGTCTTTTTAAAACATGTTTCAAGTCTTCCAATGAACATTAGTTGATCATTTTAAGAACTGACTAAGTTGATTGACAATATAGGATAGACAAAGATAAGTATTGGTCAAATATTGTTAGGCACTAATCGTATTACGATATGGAAATGGGTAAATCACACAAAGTCAAGGTGGGCTTCAAGTCACTAAACTCAAGTTTTTGAAAAAGATTATCAACATATTTCGATTGATTAAACAATACACCACTAGGCAAATGATGTACCTGAATACCCAAACAGTAGTGTAACATCCTAAGATCTTTGAGTGCCAACTGACGATCAAGTGCGTTAACCAAACAAGTTATCATACGTGGATCATTACCTGTCACAATCACATTATCAACATAAACGATCAATAGGACAATGGAACTACCATGTTGATAGATATGGAGATCAAAAAGGTCCGATCAAGAGGCAACAAAACCCCAGCACCGCAGAGCATGATTAAGAGTATCATTCCAAGTACGTGAAGCCTGATTTAGACCATACAACACCTTATGAAGCTTACGCACATAACTAGTACATGATCTGTCAGCAAAACCAGGCAGTTCACTCATGTATACATCGTCATGAAGCTTACCATTAAGAAACTCATTGTTAAATCAAGTCGGCGCATCGTCCACCTCATTGTTATAACGAGCCCAAGTACAACACGAATAGTTGTCCCTTTCACAATCGAGCTGAAATGTTCCACTGAAATTTGTTGGAACCCTTTTTCCATGAGACGTTTTTTATAATGTTGAATTATACCATGAGCATTACGTTTATGAAACATCATTTACTATCAACGATTTGTATGAGTCATCATATGGGACAAGCTTCCAGATTTTGTTTTGAACAAAGGCATTGTACTTAGTTGTCATAGCTGCACTCCATTGTGGGGATGAAAGAGCATCATGATTTCTGGTAAGCTCGGTCGGAGACTAATCAACAGCTCGCTTAGTAGTTACTCACACTTTATGCTTAACAAATATAGAGTTTTTCTGAGTAACTATAGGTTGGGTGGATAATCGAGCAGAAGAGTGTGCACTCGCTGGTGAGCTGAACACTGACAGAAAGACTTATGGAAATGAAGCAAGATGGGAGGGATTGGCTAGTATTGAGGCAACAGTATCATGAGGAAACTAAGGCAACAATATCATAAGTGCATTGGATTGAGACAATGCGGTTAGGTGAGATAGTGAGGGGACTAGATTGGTTGTAGTGTGAGGACTAGAAGCCTATTGCAGCAAAAAGATTGAAGGCAAGTTGTTATAATGGATAAAAGTTGAGGTGTTGGGAAGTGGTTGATTGTGACTTATAGGTATGAGTAGGCTAATGCAGAAAATAGGTAGAAGGTGTTTGGATAGGGGAGAAGAATGATGGGACAACAACTTGGGCAATAGAAAACGTGGTAGAAAAGAGGAAGTCATGTTCACAAAATGTACATTGGCGACAATGACAACCTTACCATCAAGGAGTAAATACTTGAACCATTTGTGATTAGGGCTGGGTCTAAGGTAAACACATTTGGTAAAGTGAAAACTAAACTTGTGTCTTTCATAAGGTTGCAAATCAGGGTAACACGCACACCCAAACGTCTTGAGATTAGAGACATTAGGTAGTGTTCCACAAAAAAACATTCGTTGAAGACTTACCATGAAGAGCTTTTGTGGGCAGAGAGTTGATCAACGAAGTGACAACTAAGAATGAGTTCCACAAATACTTAAACAGCATAGACCACTGAGCTAGCAAAGTTAACCCAACCTCAACAACATGTTTGTGTTTTCTTTTAACACGACCATTTTGTGCAGAAGTGGAGAGGCAAGAGTAACGAGACTTGATGCCAAGCTAAGTACATATTTTGTGAATCTTGACATATTCACCACTAATGTTAGGCTGGAACATTTTGATACAGGTGTTTTTTTTATAGTTATAAGCAAGTAAGAAAATGATTGAAAGTAACACAAGTATCACTTTTCTGTTTGAGTGGATACAACCAAAGATAACGATTGTAATCATCTAACAAAAGTATGTAATAACAAAAACCATGTGTAGACAATTTAGAAAACTATCATCATAAGTCATAGTGAATAAGATCAAACATGTGTGAAGTACGAGAATCATACTAAGAGAACGGTAGTGCACGCGTTTTACTCATCTTGCAAGAAGAACAAAAATCAACAAATTTGTTGTCTTTAATAAGAATATCAAATTTATTCAAAATGAACTCCAAAACAGTAGACAATGGATGTCCAAGAAGCCTGTGCCCATCATCCTTGGTCAAAGCAACATTAACAGAAAAAAAAAAAAAAAACTTATTGACACTATTAACATGAGATTGTTGTTGACTGCTGACAGAAGACGAGTATTTTGCTGACCCAACGTACACATCTTCAAACTGATATAAACCATCATGGAGCACTTCTTTCAGTAACATTCGTCTCATTGCCTTGTCCTTAATCAAACAATAGTCAGAATGAAATTTAAAATACACATAATTGTCTTGTACTAATTTAGACACTCATAAGATTTTAAGATATGTTAGGCACACACAAAACTTTATCAAGATTCAAATAACATGTACCATCCGTGAGAACTGTCTTACCAACAAAAGAAATGGGTAATTCATATCCATCACCAATAATAATACTCAGTCCATACCTCCATACTCACTAAGGTTGGTCATGCGAGCAACTGTAGAAGTAACATGGTTGGATGCACTGCTATCGACATACCAAGATTGATCAACAATGACCTTAAAAGATTTTGCAAATGGGTTGTTATTTGACACATCTATATAGGCTAGAGTTAGTTGAGGCAATGTTGCTACAATGTTATTAAGACCTTGACTTTATTTTGTTTAGGAAAAGTGTCGATCAATCCTATTATAACAGAAAAACTAGTGTACCCTTCAAGACCACATACTTGAAAAATTGGCTTATCGACGGGATTACTACTTTAACCACTTAATTGATTTTTGAAGCCACGACCTCTTCCCCGACATGCTAATTCTGACGCCCGTTGCCTTGAGAGCTAGTTTCATAATTTTAACGACCACTAAATTGTCCACTGAAGTGTTGTTGACACTTGAGAAATTAATAGGGGTTGGTTTGTGAGCAATGCTAACCGATGCTTTGTGAATAAAATCAAAGGTTGTCTGTTGAGTGTTCTGGTACTCCAGTTGTTTCTCAAAGACCAACAATTCATCTTAGATATCAATCCAACGCATGTTTGGCTTACCTCGTACTATTTTGTAACCACCAGGTTTTACTCTTCATCAAGTCCCAAATGTACTTGAGATACTAGAGCAAGATTAGATACGGACTGCTTGTCTGACCTAGATTGTTTACATGGCATTTCATAATTCATAAGTATTATCTCATTTTTAAATTACTTTTACGAGTTATCTGAAAAAATTTGTTGAATTTAATCCTCTTTAGCTCTTGATTGGATTCCAAAAAGAGTATGGACAACATCCCATAGATCTTTAGAGTTTTCATACCCATCACTTATGTTGCGACGTTCGACGTCATAGAGTTATAAAGCCAACCATGGACTAACTGATCAATATTCATCCACGCTTCATATACCAGATTAATTTCTCGAAGGGGTGGTACTTAAATCTCTACCATCAACAACACCAAACTGGAGCTAGTACCTGCCAGTATTCTACCTTTAGGGGTGTCGGGATTGACATGAGGACATATATATTTGTCCCATATAGATGACCTTCAATTTGTAACTTTTGAGAATAAGCATTGCAAGGTTATCCAGAGAAGAAAATTTCCCATATCTATTTTAATTGAGGCGATTTGGTTTATGAGTTGATTAAGCAGAGATGTGCTAAAGTTTCTGGGTGTGGAGGATATATTGGCCATGGCGAAAGCAAGGAATTGTTCAGCGCTGGCTTTAGAGCTCTAGTACTAAGTTAGAATCGTGCAACACTAGAAAAACAAAGGAGAAAACGTTTATAGATTTCACACTAAAAAATATATCTCAAGAATCAAGGAAAATTAAAACATAAAAGGAACAACAAAAAATAATATATAATTGCACATAAATAAGAACCTTAGATTTTGAATCTCATGCGGTTGTGTTATGAGATGTAGCTGAACAAATGGACAACATTCTCTAGTAGAATAGTTTTAATTCAATAACCTTAGGGTGTGTCTAGATGTGGTAGAAAAGAGTAAAGGTAGAAATGAGTGGAATGAATAATAGTAGTTGCATAATTAACTACTTGTTTAAGAATTTGTGTTAACAGTAGTTGAGTAATTAATTATTTGTTTTGAAATTGATGTTAGTAGTGTTGAGTCATATGTTCAATGTAAAATTTGATGAATGGTTTGATGTGAAGTGTGATTAAGAGTTTTATGTGTGGTTAAAGGTGATTGCTTACCACTGAAAAATTATAAATATTTCTTTAATATTGAAAAAATTATCTAAAACTTATGAATTTAATTAAGATTGAGAAAGTAGGTAAAAATTTGAGAATAAGAAAAAGAAAAGAAGAAAATTTAAATGTAGAATAGCTCCCTACAGAGAACCTGATCCCTGTGATGAATCTCCGCTCCATCCCCTACAAAATTTCACTATGAATTTCCATTGATGAGGATTGAATTGAAAAACGGAGATGAGGATAGTAATGTCATCTTCGTCCCCATTTTATCTCATGTATTTTGATTAGAATTTACCTACTTTCTTAAAATGAAATCGTATGTTGAAAATTTGAATAAAAGCTTAAATTTTAAAAATAAAAAATGAAAAATCAAATCAAATGATTATCAACGGTGAAGAACCATCCTCTAACTATGTGAGGATTGGCTCATTGGCATAACACCCTATGGACAAACAACATGTCATCTACCATACTTCTATTTTTTGTAGGAAGATTTGTACAACTTATGGAATATATTTTCTTCTAGTAATGTCATGATGATCTTTCCACTTTTATTAGAAATGAGAGTACACAATTCTACTTTTCTTAGCATTTTCTTCATTGATTGAAGGTCATATATAATACATGCCTAATGTTTAATAATTGTTGACTAACATAATAACTACAAGTAGATTAACAAACATAACCTATTTGTAACTAACATACATGAAAGGTTACAACTAATCTAATATTCTCCCCCTCAAGTTGGACTTACGAGAGATAGAAGTCATAACTTGATGCATATGGATAAGAAAGATTGTGAAGGCAAGGCTTTGATAAAGATGTTAGTCAATTGTAAAGATGAACTGATGGGCAGCAATTTGATGGCACCATTAGATACTTTTTCTCTTATAAAATGGTAATCAAGTTCAATGTGTTTCGTTTGCTCATGGTCAACTGGATTATTTACTAAGTAGACCGCTGGTTGGTTGTCACAGAACAAAACAGTTAGTGACGAAATAGAGACTTATAGATCATGAGGAGATAAGTCAACCACAAAATCTCACAAGTGGTGAATGCTATTACACGGTATTCGGCCTCAGCTGAGGATCTCACAACTGCTGTTTGCCTTTTGGATTTCCATGAGATGAGGGAATCTCCTAAGAAAATGCAAAATTATGTTGTGTTATTTTTGTGAATGAGGACATGATGTCCAATCCGAGTCTAAGAAGGTTTTTAATTGGAAATTATTGACTGGTGGCAACAATATGCCATGTCCTTGAGTGCCTTTTAAGTAACGGAAGAGATGGTGAACCGATGCTAAATGAGACTTTCGTGGTGCTGAGACAAACTGTCTTAGTCTGTTAACTGCAAATGTGATGTCTAGTCGAGATATAGTTAGATTTATAAGTTTCCCAATCATTCATCTCTATGCAATTGGTTCTGTCATTAGAGCATCAGAATTTGAGTATAGAGGATTGAGAGTTAATTTGTGTAAGGGATTCATAGGTAGTGTTTCAGGTTTAGCCCTCAATAGCCAGCTTCTTCAACCATTTGCAATATATAATGAGGTTGGCATATGCAAATACCCTGTGATGAGTGAGCAGGTTTTAGACCAAGGAAAAATTATAATAAACTGAAGTTCTTGAGCTGGAACTTAGTGTCTAATAGCTCTCGTATTGCCTTGAATAAGTCAAAATTTGCACCTCTAAGTATAATGTCGTCGACATACACTAATAAGACAATGAAATTTGAGCTGGAGCCTTTGATAAAAAGAGAGTGATTCACTCGAGATTAGGAAAAACCAATATATGAGAATCTCACATCAATGTTATTATGTGCAGTCAGGGAATTAACCGATAGTAAATTGCACTTGAAGTCTGGGACGTATAACACTTTATGCCGAACTAGACTATCGTTAATAGTTATGCTACTAGAAAAATCAACTCAAATTTTCTTCTTATCAGGTAAAACAACAGAAGTAGACAAACTTCGACAATGGTAAATATTCACAGAAGCACCAGAATCAATTATCCAACTAACAGACTGTTTAACATTATGAATACCTGCAAGATGAGGTCCAGATGTAGACGATTCTATCTCATTCTTGGCAGCAAGTAGTCATGAGTGAAGTGTATTTAGGATATTCTGGCAGTGCATAAAGGAATCCTTCATTGATAGGCCTACAACAGATGCCTGGTTGATTGAGGAAGGTGCAGTAGTGATAACAATAGGTGAGGAAATGGTATTCTTGTTATGATTTCGTTGTCTGTATCCCGGAGGAAATTCATAATGATGATAAAATTTATCAATTGTGTGTCCTTGAATTTTGTAGTGAGCACATATAGGTCCCGATTTTCTTTTGTGAGACGTGTTAGCTGGTTTGGAAAGAACCGCAAGAGCAACTGAAACATCAAGGCTAGACGTAATACCGTTATGTGTCTCTTCTTGAACAAGAAGAGAGAATGCATAGGTAATGTCTAGAACGAGATCCATTAATAGGATTTGAGAACGGGCATCGCTATAGGTATCGTTCAGGACCATGAGAAACAATACTAGGTATTCAAACTGAAGAAAACATGCCATGGATTTCACACCTTTGCAACTGCATAATCCACAATTACAAGCTGGTCTGTAGGAAGCATACTCATCCCACAGAGCCTTGATTTTGGAAAAATATGTAGTTTTAGAGTCTTGATCTTGCCTTATGTTAGCCATTGTTCGTTTGAGTTAAAAAATGCGCAGTTCATTTTTCTTCTAAAATCGATCTTGTAAATCAAACTAGATGTTGCGTCCAGAATCCTAGAAAATGATGCTAGATGAAATGGTTTTTAATACGAAATTCAAGATCTAGGCAATTACAATATAGTTATTTCTAATCCACAGAGGAAGAAGATCCGTCGAAGTTGGTTTTTCAAGTGTGTCATCCAAAAAACCTAGTTTGTTTCGAATTGCCAAAGCAATTTTCGTTGATCAGCTTCTGGTATTGTAATTGTCTTCATGAAGCAATTAAGAAACGAGCAATAGGTTGGAGGTATCACTGGGATGAAGTATGAACTCTAAGTGTTCTCGCTCGGTAATTAGACATTTTTGGAAGAAACAGTGTAAGTTTGCCCTACGTTCATGGCTGTCGAGAGGAAGAAGAAGCTCAAGAGGAAAGAAAAGAAGAAATGCGAAAGAAGCGTGAAAGCGGGAAAAAAACTTTTCGCGGCTTAAAAAACTTCTGATACCATATTAGAAATGAAAGTATAAAATACTGCTTTTCTTAGCCTTTTCTTCATGATCGAAAGTCATACATAATACATGGCTAATGTTTAATAACTGTTGACTAACAGAATAACTAGAAGCAGATTAATAAAAAAAAAACCTATTTGTAACTAACATTCATGGAATGTTATAATTAATCTAATAACTTTCTTAAAAGTTTCTCTAACAACTAATTATTGTAAGTTACTGCAATAGTTCTCGTAAAAATAGTTGAAATGTGTGCAAAAGAAGATTTACAAATATTGAAATAAATCGGCAACATGCTTTCTTAGCTAAAAAATAACACTTTTGAAACATGAAAAGAAAATCAGCCACAATGGTGCATGAGAATGAAATCACTTATTTACATTATTTGAATGGAAAATAGTATAGTCGAGCTGACATCAATATTGTAGTGAAAATGTGAAGAAACTTTTTTGGGAAAATTATCAATTTGGTTTCTAGGTTTGATGTCTAGTTTTAGTTCAGTCCATGTATTTAAAAAATGATCACTTGTATTCATGACAAGGCAAGGAACCCACAGGGATCGGCCAAAGGATGCCATAAGTCCCTAGGGGTCGACCAAAGAGTGTCGGAAGATCTCGGGGTCGGTCAAAAGATGCCATAAGTCCTCGGGGTTCGGCCAAAGGCTGCTGAAAGACTCAGGGGTCTGCCAAAGGTTGTTGGAAGGCCTCGAGGTTGGCCAAGGGAGGCAACAACCTCGAAGGGGCCGACCAAGTTTATCCTGGCCAAGTCTATCTAGGGACGGCCGAGGGAAGCCACAACCCCAGAAGGTCGACCAAGGAGGCCACAACCTTTAGGGGGTCGGCCAAGCCCATCCCGACCCCTCGAGGGTCGACCAAGGGAGACCACAACCCCTAGGGGGTCGGCCAAAGCTCATATCGACCTTTCGTGGATCGGCCAAGGAGGCCACCACCCCGAGTGGATCGATCGAGCCCATTCCAACCCCTCAGTGGTCTACCAAAGTAGGCCGAGACCCCTCAAGGATCGACCATGGTGGCCATGACCCCCCTAGGGATCGGCCAAGGCCAATCTGGCTCCCCCGAGGCCCGACTAAGTAGGTTTGACCCTCGAGAGTCAACTCTGGAAGTCATAACTTTCCGAAGAATCGATCGAGTCCAAAGTAACTTCTAGAACTATTGTACCATAAGGTTGCATTAGCTGGGTGTTATAACGAGTAGGCGTAGATCCCTTGAGGATGGGCCGTGGAGGTTAGGACGCTTCCTTAGGAGTCAACCGAGTCTAATGTGGCAACTGGACCCGCTGATAACGGTCATGAGTTATGTCGAGAGGGTTAGGACTCCCCCTTTAGGACGAGCCGTGGAGGTGAGTACCCGTCAAGGGTAGCCGAGACCAAAGCCGACCTCTAAGAAGATCGATCGAGTGGGTCGACCCCAATAGGGTCAGCCGTGGAGGTTAAGACTCTCTTGTGGACGTGTCGACCAAGTCCAAGTAACATTTAGGAACATCACACCTGTTGGATAAAGCGTCCTGGAGTTACACCGAGAAGACGGCACCTCCCAGGGGTCGGCCATGGAGACGAGGACTTGCAAAGGTTGATCGAGTCTAAGTAACTCCCGAGTAAAGGTCGTTACATTTCCAAGGGTAACGGTCAGGAGTTACGCCGATATTCATTCCCAGCTTAATGGCGGACGTTTCTAACGGTTGGCCATTAAGCCACCATTGAGTAAGTCACAATGGTTACGAGACTGACCGCTATAAGAAGTTAGGCAATTTCTTCATTCAGATATAAGTTGAACTACGCTGACAATCCTTGTGAGCAGTTCTAAGTCCCAAAGTACTCTAAATTACTCTCCTAAAGCTCTTACTGACTTATGCATCGAAGGCCTTGTGGCTCACACTACACCCGATGTGCCTACAAAAAAAAAAAAAAACTTTGATATCCATTGACCATTTTTCGACATCAACAAAATCAAAGTATATTAGTATTTAAAATTAGTCTAGACATCATTTTAGTCAATTAACTAACGTTTTTGTTATCTCAATAACTGAAATTGAGTGTTACATAAATTAATTGGTAAAGTTTTTTAATTATGTATATATATATAATAGCCCAAAAAAAAAAAAAAAAACTGTTTTCTTTTACCTTATGATTCTTTTTTAGTTATGAATCTCATAATAAGTTGATAGTAAAAAGTTTAAAGTATCTTCAATCTTGACCTTTCTCATTGTAATTTTATCTATTATTATTATTTTAATTTAAAAAATAGCATGTATTTAGGAAAAAAAAAAATCTTTTAAGTTATAAGTCTAGTTTATATTTGGTTTCATATGTTCTAAATTCGAATAATTTTACGATATTTCAATAACGTTCAAATTTTTAATTATTAAGATAAAAAAAATCATAAAATATATAAAACGATGTTGAATAAACTAATTTTAAATTTAAATAAATTGATTATTGTACTTTTAATGTTGTTTTAACTTTTATAAAAATAAATAAAAGAAAACATGAGGACTAAAAGTGTATTTTTGAAATGTTAGAGGTAAAAGTATCTAATTTTGAAATATAGGGACTAAACTAAAACTAAAATTTAAACTTATGAACCAAAAGTGAGTATTATTAAAATGATAGTGAAAAATTGTTCAATTTTAAAATATAGGAATCAAACTAAAACTAAGTCTCAAAACCAAAGGATAAAAAAGTAATTTTCCAACTCTTTTAACTAAGCCCAAACAACTTTGTAAGCCCAAATTAAAATAAAGCCCATCACAAGAAACTCTTCATTTTTTTTTTTTTTTTTTTTTTAATATTGGGAAAACTCTCAACCAGACAAACTACCTATCGTTACTTGCCGGCGAGGTAGGTAGGGGCAGAGAGAGAAAAGCCACGCCGTCTTCAAGTTGCAGAATGGTCCCCTTCCAATTTTTTGACCTAAAAACTTGATTTCGACCAAGTTCACCATAAGATCCCAACACACCAAATTGATTTGTTAGTGATCTTTAGCCTTCTCACTTTTTCAAATTCTGCGACTTTTTTTTTTTTTTTTCTATTTTTCTTTATACCATTTCAGGTTTTTCGCAGGTGGATCTCCAATCGGATCTCAAATCCGATCATCATCAGCACCAAAATACTCAGCGCTTCATCCAAGGTTGGGTTGATCTACAACCATTCGGTGCGTTTTCTTCTCTCCAATCTTGTTTAGACAATTTTAACAGGGTTCCGATCTTATTCTCTACTCTGGATTTCGTGACGTTTTACATCTTGGTTGCTGATTTTCAATTGTTCTTTGTTTATTTGTGCAATCTTTTTACTCGTTTCTTATATAGTAGATGGGAATTTAGATATGTCTGAACAGTTTGTTAGTCTATGCAATTCAGTTCAAACCATTTGAAATTGACACTTCCTTGTTAGCTGCAAGCTCAGCTTGAATCAGTTCCATTTCCATGTCCCACTGTTTTGGTTTTTGGATGCTAAAGAATTTTATTACATTGTCCATAGTTTTATTGATCACCTCCTTTCTGTGGATAAATATGGTACTAAAATTTTCCTTTGTGTTTCATAAATAACTTACAAATTTGCATAATGTATGATTTGATAACCAAGAGGTTTACGGTTTGAATACACTATCCCAAATATTGTTGAATTCAATAAGAGTTGTTGAAGAATATTAAAAGGAATTAACTTACAAATTTGGCATCTTTGTCTGAAACAATACCATGGAGTCTTACCGTCTTCAAGAATAAATGTTGTATAAATTGTACCCACACCCCTCTTTTACAATGATTATAGTGAGATATTTTACGAAAGTGGTTGAAAATTATAGAAATAGAAAACAATTTCTGCCCTAGGAGGCCCTAAAACGAAATCGATAGATCTTCTCAAATTTTTATGCAATAGTTAAAAGGGTGTGCAAACCTGTGTTTGGTGATTTCCCATTGCAGCTTGGAAAATGTAACAACTTAATTTTAGCCATCTTTTTTCAATTGTAGGCAATAGAACTTGCTGGAACTAATTCTACTGAATTGACCTGCTACTCATAGCATGCACATTTAAGAGAATGTGTGGTATGCATAGGGTATTTCTTTTACCAGAAACCCGCATGTTTATGGAATAATTTAATAATCAGGGTTATCATAATACAAGTCTTTTGTTCAGCTTATCCTTTTAAAACCATTAGTAAATCTGAGTTTCTAGTTCAAGCATCAACGTTAGTTGCTCTCGATCCATGTTTAATTAGAAAATTAGCAGGACTACATTTTTTTTCTAAAATGTCTTCTTTCATGATGTACAGATCTATTTAATCTTTCGGGTCATTCTTGAATGCATATTGTTCTTGTGCTTGTAAGTTTCCATCGTCTTTGTTTTGTTCTCTATTGAGTCCCAAATATGCATTCTTATTAACCTACCATCTTTGCAAGTCTTCACTTCTTTGTATATTGTCCACAGAAGTTTCGACTGGCAGCAAGTGATTAACCACTGTTTCAAACACGTTATCTGGTCAATCTGCATCATCACTTGAGTAGATCATCTTTATTCCGACCATCAAGAGCCTTAATAGCTTTGATACCAACAAACCTATGTCATTAGGTGTTTGGTAAACATCAGGTATTATTAACGAGGTAGGTGTGAGTGAGCGAGGGAATTGAGTTCGAACTGAAGTCATTGGTTGTTGTTGCTTTGCTTCATCATTCTTATGGCTCTCCAGACCTCTGCCCACTCCAAGCTCTTAGTCCCTTGCCTCCCTGCTTTTTCCTCCCTACGCTCTTCCTATTCCGTTAATGCTATTCGATTCCCCCAAATTTCTACCACTCAAAGACGCCATCTTCTTCTTGTCTGCTCTAGCAATGATGCTAGTGGCAAGAAGGGAGTACCTAATTCCAACTATTTTGTTCCACTGAATAAATCTTTTTCCCCAGCTAACTCGTCCTGCATCACTCGACCCTTAGCTGAGATCCTCCGCGATCTAAACAAGAGAATCCCTGATAACATTGCTCAGAAAATCCCTCAATCCGACACCCAAGATTATCCTCCTGCTAATATCATCCCCTGGTTTCATGCGAATAGGATGCTAAGTTTCTATGCCCCTGGATGGTGTGGAGAAATAAGAGATGTGATGTTCTCTGACAATGGTAGCGTGACTGTGGTTTATCGTGTGACTGTAAGGGGATCAGATGGAGAGGCCCACCGTGAATCGACTGGAACAGTGTCAGCCAATGATAGCAATATTGAAGATCCTGTAGCTGCTGCGGAGGAAATTGCTTTTTGCAGGGCTTGCGCAAGATTTGGACTCGGTTTGTATCTCTATCATGAAGAATGAATGCAAGAACAGAAGAATGCCATGCTTCCTATATGTATTGAAGTTCTTTGTTTAACATTTTGTAGATATAGGGTATAAATTTGGCTTGATCACTTGAAGTGTTTATTAGTAGTTTTTGACAATTCTGTGGAGGTGTTGAACTTTATCAGAGTCCTGTATAATGATGCTTTAATGTTGCTGAACTTTAAAATAAGAACTTTTCACACCTACCCTTTAATAAAGAGCCTTTCCAATTTTACCCTTTAATAAACATTACTCTTTTGTTAGTTTAAAATTACATGGTTACCTTTTCTCTCTCTCTCTCTCTCTTTTTATTATTATTACTCTTAGAATTACGGCAATCTATAAATCAGTTGGTTAATTCTTTTTAAAGGTTCATAAAATAAAAGTTGCAAATAAAGCTTGATGAACGGATATCAGTGTTAAAAAAAGATCAGCAAAACTCGGATTCTTTTTCAGATAGAGATTTATGTCAGTAATGATTTGGATACTTGAGTATGAGATTTGATCGAATGATCATTATGAACATAGGTAAATATAAACAAGAGTCTTGTTTATACTATAATAGGAGGGATTATAATAATAACATGTATTAAAAATGCATGATCTATATGTTTGATGCAAGTTTTATAGTTCAACTTAATTCACCATTAAATGAATGCAAACACCCACTTAATTGGAAAGTCAATCTTAGAAAAAAAAATAATAAATAGAAGAAGAAGAAGAGAGAGAGAAGATTAATCAATCTACATTACTTCAGCTTTGAATGTTTGGCTGTCTGGGACCAAAATTAACATGGGATAGCCAGAGGATCTCGGCCTAGATATCCAAAATAAATAAATAAACCAAATTATGAACTATTTACTACAATCAGAACGAGTAAACAAAAATACAAGTGATATCGGGGAAGGCAACAATACAGACAGTTAGTTAACACAAGAATGTTATTAAAATTGTTCTTGAATATCGATTTTGATTCTGCTGTTGGTTTATCCACGTAACAGATAAATGAGGCCGATCTAGCCATCAATTGCACAAGTCCCTTCCATGATCTAGATCCAGAAAATGAGACGTAATTGAAGTTACTATCTGTACAAAACTGCATAAATTACTGAAGTTACTGTCTGTATGGTGTAAATCCCAAACAACATGTCCTCAAAGCTGCAATACTAAATCGGGTTGAATTTGCGAAAGAATCTGCAGATTTGAACTGGGTGTAGCAGATAAGCCTAATCCAAAATTACAGTCAGGATTGAAGCTGAGTGGATCTAACACAGGATGAGTTGATAGTTCTTGCCAACGTGCTTTTTCACCCAGCTCCTCCTCTTGTTTTTTTTCGACCGACTCCTGAAAGCAGACACGAGATGGCGAATGGCGTACTACGTGTGACTGAAGACCATCTTCTACACCAGAAGGGCTTTGTAAAGAAGCATTGTTGGGAGCTGGTGATGTACAGTGCATTTGACAAGGCACCAATGAGTCGGTTGAACAAGGCATTCCACCAATAACAGTATCGAGTCTTACCACTCCCAGATCTTGTGAAAAATAGGGGGGAAAATCACCATTTGTTTTCTGCTTGTTTGGTATACAAGTTGAGGATCCTATCACAGCTCTGCTTCTGTCTAGCAATGCTGTCTCATTTTGGGGATTTCTCACTCTGTCAATTTCAGCATCTCCTTGTTTCTGAAAATTATTTGAAATATCAATGTTAAATCCAGAGATGCTATTGCATGGAAGAATGCCTGTGCTCTCCGCTACTGTTTTTGTGATAGACGAGCCTCCATCCACATGGAACACGCGCTTCTCCTGCTTAAGCATTTCAAGTTCTTGCATAAATACTTGACCCAGCTCGCCACTAATGCTATCAATTTTCTTAGAAACAATCTTCCAAACTGCAGGACCTAGATCCGCTGCAAACAGAGCTAGGCTTCTTGTATAACCAAGGTCAGCATGCAAACCTACCTGCTTAATATTCAAAAAAGTAAAAATAAAATAGAGATTTAGAAATACTACCTGATCAAAAGAACAAGACTCAACTACATATTTGAGTTATCATGCCGGTCCCATGGCTTAGGCCCGAAAGATAATAATGAAGAATTTTTCAATTGAGCTCACTTGTGGATTTTAAATTTGAGACCTCCAAAGAAGTTTACCTCGGAGACCTCAAGCTTCTACCAACGAGGTCATCCCTTAGGTATGGTGTCTAATGCATATACAAAAACATTAAATAGAAACAAAGAATGAGTCGCGCTACATACAGCAATTAGTTGCTTCAAGTCTCCACCAAGGTTGCCAAAGACAGATGGCCAATTCCCACAGGGCAGCGAATGATTATAGGTATCACGTCTATTCTCATCCACAGCCATATTATCATTCCTTCCACTTCTAAGAACACCCTTCAAAACTGAAGCTGAAAACAAGTGGATAAAATCGCAGCCTCAGAAATGATGGATAAAAGAAAACTCTAAAGAATGGTCATAACATTGAGTAAAGGAAACCTGGAAATTCATTTCTCCATTCAGGCAACCAGCTAGCCAAAGTTTCGCCATGTTGAGCTGATGTTGATGTCTTAACTAGAGGATCTGCAGATATAGGCCTAAAGGAAGAACGTGCTCTTCTCAAATTGTACCCATTGACGTTGTTGGAATCATCATATCCAAAAGCAAGAGAAGCAGCATCTGAGCAAAAATCTGCCCCATTGCTTTTAATAGAGTTACCAATGCCTAGAGATTTCTTCTGGCTCTTTCCTGGTGGCCTACCCCTTCTCACAACTTTCTCTTCTGGTTCTGGTTCTGGTTCTGCTTCACTTTCATCACTGCTTTCTCGCCTCAAATTCTCAAAATCCTTCTTCGCGAGTTCTTGTATGGATCGTGCCTAAATCATATATAAAGAGTCAGTCTAAAAGTTATTCTTATTTCTAACGGATATAAAAGCCATAACATTCAAAAAGGAAAATCCAAACTTGTCTAAACCTGACGGAAGAAAACAGTATCTGAGGCGTTATACTTCATTGCATTTGAGCATATCAAATAAATATCTTCCTGCAAGATTATAAAATGATAAAATGTCAATACTTCACTCTAATTGAAGCATTAGAATACGATGGCAAATCACTACTATTATACATATTCATTTAGAAACAAATGATATAGAGGTAGCAGAACTTCATCCTGTGTCATAAGAAAGTGAAAGAATAGCCTCAGTCTCACCAGAGTGGTGCTTCAATATACTACGAGAGGTCATCACTAATATTAATCAAAACCCATCAAGATTAAGTCCTTGCATATCAATTTCTTGAACTCCACGTCCAAACCACAGTTCATATAAATATTAAGAAAATAAGTAGAGCAATTATAAAGGCACACATACATACCTCAAATTGTTCCAAATTTGCGTATGCTCCTCCATCTAATTTCGCCCTCACAGTCCCAAAATCCATAGGATTCTCAATAATGACATGGTAATCAGGAAGCTGTGACAATGAAATGATCAAACATGAATCAAATTAGACCTGGAAATCCAGCAACAACCGAATGAAAGATAGTTAAAGAAAAAAAAAATCCACCTCGTTTGGATCCACCGGCTCTGAGAATACTTCATGGGTGTCTTTTCTGGAAGAAAACAGAGCGCAATACTCAAAATGATTATTAAATGGCAAACACTAATTATGTAAGCGATAAGAAACAAATGAACAGTCTTACTTCTGAAGCCTGTCGAGAATGAAAATCAACAACTTTTTGTCTGGCAAAGTGGTCGTGGGACCAGACTCCACCTGCAACCCTATCCACGTATAAATAGTATCATCAGCAAATAAAGCTCTAAACAGAACCTTCTTGAACAACAACAACAGCCATAACAACTGAGCTAAGTGAAGAACTAGATACCATGCGCAGTGTCTGTCACTTTCAAAGCCTTTTCACTCTGCAAATTAAGTTAATAAAAACATAATTAGAACTTTGAGATGTGAGAATGGATTACTTGAAAACATTTACTATTTAGAAAGTTGCAGCAAAACCCTTCAAGTTGCAGCTTTGTTACCGTTAATAGAATAGTTATAGAAAAGGAAAATTCATTGTTTTCAAGTTAATACTACATTTGTATTGTTGCCTAAAGCTTCCAAGCTGTTAATTAATTATAAATAAGGAATTAATATATATCTAAAACTACCATCTTCCCAAAATTCAAAATAAATAAAATAAAGGGGGAAACTTGACCGACCCCACAAACTAACTTCCGATCAGACAGGAAGTTTGTGCAGAATCTATTTAACGAATAATTAAACTTTATTTGGATAACACATCAATTTGACTTTATAAAAAGGAAAAGAAATTAAAAAAACTGGTTGATTAAACCGTAGTAACAAAGATTTTCCTTTTTTTTTCCTTTTTTTCAAACTGGTTGAAAAAAAAAAGGAAATAAAAAAGACAAATCACTTTTCACCAATGCTTTAAATATATATTAATATATATTGTTAAAACGAGAGAATAGAGACAGTTAATCACCACTTCATATGATTCAAACGGGGCGGCGTCGATTCTGCGGCGTTTGAGGGCCGCCTCGGAGTCTTCGCCGAAAGAATAAGCGGACAATGTTGGATAGTTTTGGCGAGAAGTTAAGCCGTGTAGAGGCTTATGCTTCTTCTCAATGCGCTCGTCGTCGTCGTCGTCGCTGCCGTTGACACACTCAGTCGCCGGCCGAACTTTGCGATTCCGACAAGATAACGGACTCCTAGGGTTAAGCGGTAGATGATGCTGTTCCTGCAACTTTTGCTGTTTGAGAAATCGCTTTTGGAGATCTAAGAGAGAAGGTCGACCTTTTTTCTTTCTCTTCCTCATCGTCGATTTGGAGACCTGACCCATTGTTGATTGTTCTTCCTTTTTCGGAGGAACCAAACGCTGGGAGGTTGAATTTGATTTCAGTTTCTTCACGGCGGACGATGCAGGGATTTCAAGGCACGTGCGAATCGCATGACCGTATAACGTGTGCAGTGGAGCACCCAAGTGGGCCCCACACGGAATGGGCTTTTCTTAACGATATCAAATTGGGTTTTGCAAGTGAAACGATAGATGGATTAAATTTGATTTTTTTTTTTTTTTTTAATAGAGTAGGACAATGAACCCTATTGATTGAGTCGATACTAAAGCATAATTAATACTAGCTCAATTTTGCTAATTTTAAAATTTAAAAAACTAATTAAGATTGTCTTAGATTTTAAATGTTTTGTATAAATCAAAATTGAGGGGAGATATATGCTCTTTTTTGCCTTCATAAAAATCCTTTATTCAATTTATTATTTCAAGTGTTTTAAGTTTTCATTAATTTTCAATAAAACACAATTTTTTTCACAAATCAAAGATTTATAAACAAACTTATATATCATCTCACATTTTTCCAAAAAAATCTATATATTTAACCATTCTTTTAAGTTTTAGACATTTAAAATATAAAATTTAAAAGAATTTTAATTTAGTTCAAATCAAATCTATGATGAGAGTTCTTGAAATTAATACTCTCAAAACTCCAATTTTCCTCCGAATCTTAATAGAACGTGATGCTCGAAAATTTTTATATTGAAATGCGACAATGATTAGAATTTTAACTTTGAAAGAAATCCAATGATTTTGAAGGAATTCTTTCAAATTCATAAGTGAAACGATCATGTAGGCAATTTTTTATGCTTAATTATCATCTAATTTTATCAAAAAAAGTTTTATTTTCTTCACACTTTTTAAGATTGCTCAAAATATGAGTTTGTAGAATTCTTCGTCACCCCGAACAAAAACATCCAAGAATGTTTCACATAAAAAGTAAGTTTAATGGAGTCGGTCGTTACATCAAAATTGTTCTTAATTAGTTGTGGACGAAATTAAAACTTATTTCAAATTGTATGTATAATTTACGACGTTCACAAAATTTCTAAAGTTTCAAGCGAATACCCCTACAAAGATGCCAGTGAAAAAGGCAGGTTAAAACCCTAACTGAAATTAGAGATGTGTAGTGTGTTAGAATAGAAATTTCGACAAATTGAAACCTGATACGTCGCTAATCAAAATAATGGCGAAGTGATATATTTATTTAGGGATCAATTATAAATTAGTGAAATCCCTTAAACTAAATGCCTCATTTAATAATCAATAAATATCAACCAGAACATGTAAAACGGGTACCCAATTGTTAAGAATTTAAGCAAGGAAAACTATTGAAAACATCTTACAACCGAACGAGTTCTTAATAAGATCATTTAAATGAAACATGCAGTAAGAAAGGAAATGCTCTAAACCCGACACCACACTATCCGAGTCCATGGTCTCTCCAGCTGTGTCGATTAGCCATCGTGGTAGAGTCCATGCGTACCTGTGGAATCCACAGAAAATAAACGGGGTGAGTTATGAAACTCAGTAAGGATTCCCAATCGGGATCGACACAATTAAGACAGATAACACATATAAATATGGAACAGAGAGCGGATATGTAACAGAAACACATGAGTCTCGTACGACCTAAACAGTGTCTGGTGTTTACTGGATATTGAAGGTGACTCCAGGGCTATCCCGAAGGGACATGCCACCCCCGGGTCTCACAGGGTGAATCGTACACATCCAGGGCTACTCTGATAGGGAATTCAACTCCCGGGCCTTCTAATGGATCATTCGCTTGGGGTTTTATCAAATCATACTCATAACAACCATGTAACATACATATAACAGACGTAAACAGTGAAATCCCCAATAGCAAGAATAACCTGCAAGTAAGGCACCCAACATCTTCTAAAATTTATCTAAGTTATTCTACACGTGCAAATACTAAGGGTAAAGCTCGCACATTACTGACAAAATTCCCTTACCTTGGTCAAGAATTACTAAATCCATTTATCGTGCTCGAACTACGTGTCTCTAGCCGTGTGGGAGCCACCGAGGTAACACTGACATCTGGGCCTTCCTTTTGAAGGGCATCTGCTCTAAGTGGGGCAACCTCGTACTGCGAAACTGCCTAGAATGCGTGCAACAACTCCGGTAAACAGCCCCGACTTTCCACACTTGAAACAGGCCCCAGGAGTTGCGTTACACTGCCTTCTTTGCCTTCTACCACACTACTTGCACTCTTCCACTGCCTGGGAACCTACCCTCGGCTGTTGCTGAACAGGTCTGGCGATGGGTAATCAGATCTGGTCTGTTGTGGCTCATATCGGCGATCGTGCTGGCGGTCAGGAACAAAACTGCGCTGCTCAGGTCTATGATTACGTTGCTCTGGTCTATAACTATCATGCTCAAATCTAGGTCTGCCCCACTCTAACCTTCTACCCTGATTCTGCTCATCCTGGCTATAAGGCTTCTTCTCCTGATAGTTGTTATACCTAGATGGCTTGTAAGATTCGAACTTCCTCTTAAAACCTTGGTGGTGCTGGTCGAGGTTGTAACCTTGACCTGTTAACTTCCTTTCCAAAGTTTTGGCGAAGTGCACACAGTCTCTAAAAGTGACCGGCTTATGAGCCATAACATTCGCCTATAGTTCCATGTGAAATCCGTTCACGAAATACCTAATTTTCTGCTTGTCAATGGGAATTAACTCTTCAGCAAAGTGAGCCAACTTGTTGAACCTCATCTCATAAACATCCACAGAATCTTGGCTCTACTAGATGCAAGTAAACTTGATGATCTTGTCCTGCCTATCTGCCTTGGTAAAGTACTTGTCGTAGAAGGCGGTCTTGAACTGAATCCTGGATTTGCCAAGTTGGAAAAGATTTTGCTTGCCATAAAAAAGTGGAGGCCTAGGTTTTAGGGATCTTGGATCTTTTAACCAAGCCTTGTTAGCTAAACAGGGTGGCGTTTCTTGACTGAACCGAGTTCGTTGTTGTTCAGAGTTCTAAAGTCTAAATACTATCATTCCTCCACCTTTATGAAGGCTAAGAAGCAGCCACATGGGTCATTTGCTTAGAAGAGTATTTTGTGGGGTAGAGACCTCTTTGATAAAGGAATTTGCTGTAGAATTGGCAACGGTCATAATGTTAACATATTATCTAGTAATTGGTTACCACGGTTCTCCTCGCTAAGTCCTATCAATCGGTTGGGTATTAATTCAGATTGGTGTGTGAGTTGTTTGCTTTCAAAGGATGGAAATTGGAATGAGACGTTGATTCGAAATTTGTTTTGTTTAGAGGATGTGCAAGAAATTCTAAAATTGCCTATTGGGTAGACAACTCGGTGTTGTGGAATTATGACAAAAAAGGTATGTTCAGTGTGAAGTCAGCGCACTTGTTGGTTATTTCCAGAAGTAATAGGCCATCTAGTTCGGGTAGTGGAATTTTAGAAAATTTGTGAAAAGCATTGTGGAGCACGAATGTCCCAATCAAGGTTCATATTCTAATCTGGCATGTTTATAATAATTTTTTGCCAACCAATCTTAATTTGATGAAAAAGAGAGTGGTTGACAACCCAATTTGGCCATGTTGTGCTAAAAAATATGAGTACTTCATACTATTTGGAGGTGTAAAAAGGTTAAGGAGTCTTAGAGAGTTTCAGTGTTTTGGGGCCTCTATTGTCCTGAATCAATTAACGAGTCTTCAGATTTTTTTACTATGGCATTTTGAGAAGCTAAATCCGAGTCAATTAGCAGACTTTTTTTATGATGTGCTGAAAAGTGTGGAATCAACACAATAATGTGGCGGCTGTGGATAGAGTGGAAAATTGTGTCATTATGCATTAGGATCCGAATCATGCTTCAGATTATTGTACTCGTTATCTTAATGAATTTTGAGTTGCTCATTCTCAACTTTTGAAAGGAAGTAATATTAGAGTGCAGAGTAATGATTTTCTGGTAAAATGGGACCCTCTCATTTTTTTCGAATGTTAAACTTAATACTGATGTTGTAGTTTTTTTACTAGATAGGTGGTAGTTTGGCTCGTTCAGTTTATGCAACCGTCGGGCAAACAATCTAGCCCACCAGTTAGCTAGCTCGTATGGCGGTTGTGGATGTTGTTAACAGGCAACTTATGAAAAAAGTACCCATTGAAGTTCAGTCCATTTACATTAAGAGTTGACCTGTAATGCTTTACCACCATAGGTTAGGGTGCTTTTACTTTTGTCTAATCTTTTGTTTTATCCTTTATTGCAAAAAAAAAACATATATATATATATATATATATTTAATGTATTAATTAAAATAATTTATTTATTTATAATATATAGGATATATTAATGAATTGGCATTTATTGGATAAATATAAGTTGAAAATAAATAAATGAATATATGAGATACATTGGCCAAATTTGCAATCCTCTCTAATTATTGGAGAATTGGTATTTCGAATTTATTATTTAAATGAGAGGGAAATTCTTGATTTTATTCAATATTTTTTAATATGAATATTAAAAGATATTACATTTTTCTAATTTAAATATTCATTCATCTACTATAAAATAGGATGTCTAAAAGGTCTTCATTGTCATCTCACTTAGTTTAAGAGTAACTCATCTCTTAGAGAGAAACTTCTCTTAAAGCTGAGATTTATTTTCCTCCTCTATATTAAGACCTATGACAAAAGTTCCAAGCTCTGGTATGTTTGGTATGGTGGAAAAGTTGCGAAAGGGAAGGGAAGGGATCGAGATCCATTCCCATTGTTTGACCGACCAACTTTAATCACATCAATCACTAATTTATTCTTACTTTTTCTCATTTATCTCTTCTCGTCCTTTCCCTTCTCTTCCCTTCCCTTCCCTTCCCACCCTAGCCAAACATGCTCTAAAAGACTTCTCACCAAGCACTCAGTAGTAGCAAAGAAATCATAGCAACCTATTAGAATTATTCAGAGGTGTCAGTCAATGTAAGTAAGGGTTAACAACAACATGTTAATCACCTAAGGGGTGTTTGTTTGTAAAATTTGCTTTTTTTTAGATCAGTTTAGATGAGATTTTTAAAGAGTGATTATTAAAACTCATTTAAAATAGCTTCATAAATACTCAAAAAACAACCATGATAAGTTCAAATTAGTTATATTTATTGAATCTTATTTTCTTATATTTAGATTGAATATTGTAATTAATTAATCATGGATATTTCTCTTTATTTAGTCTGTGTGGTGAATTGCAAAAAATATTGGAGAAATAAGTTTAAATATAGATTTTGGTTTGAATTTAGAAAAAAATTAAATAAAATAAGAAATAAAATATTGAAAATTAAAAAAAAATTGAAAAACAAAGGGTAGACGCCACTTTCCATAAAAAATTTAAAAAATATATTGAAAAAGGAAGTGAGTCAGTCACTTCCCAAACAAAAAAAGAAAAAAAGGAAATTTTGGTTTATATATATATATATATATGTGTGTGTGTGTGTGTGTGTTTTGCTGGAAAGAATGGGAAGAGAAGACAGCCATGAAGAAAAAGGCGTAGAAGAAAGAAGCTTGGAGAAATTTGACATGCATTTTCAGTTTGATTTGCTTTCCATTTCTTTATTTTATTTTTATTTTTATTTTTCTATCATGTTTGGTTAGTTTTTTTAATTCTAGTTCAAGGGTAGTTTTTATTCAATTGTAGTGTTGTGAGGCTTTAGATAAAATTGAATATTTATTTTGATTTTAAGAATTGTTTGTTTCTTGTTTCTATTTGTGGTTGATTTTTGATAATTGACGCCTTAGTTTATTATCAATTCATCCATGCTATACATTATTTTGTAATATTTTATTATTTCGAATGATTGTTAATTTGTAGCAAAGGGTTGACTCATGTGTGTGTGATTGTGACTTTTCCAAATTACATAGCTTGCATGTAGACCTTAGAGAAACAAATAAACAAAATTAATTAATTTGTAGTCGTCTCGGTTAATTGATTTTGGTTTAGTCGTTCTCACTAATTTTAATGCTATTATTTAGTTGATACAGAACGATATGGTGCGATTGAATAATAAAGTTTAGTTTTGATGATGGGTCAGAGTCAATAAAATAGGAGAATAATTTCTTATTGTGACTTTTCCAAATAGGTAGACTAATTCCTTGAATTCAAGAAAAATAAATTAATTGTGTTAGCCTATGATCAATATTACAATTGGATTAATTAAACCCTTGAATTGAAAGTTTTTGTAGTTTGTTTCATTTATTTTTATTCTTTTATTTAGTATTTCATTCCAATACAAAACCCCCATTTTATTTGATATCAAACATTGAGAATTTAATTCATAACTCCCTTAAGATTTGACATAGTTCAAGTATTTCTACAAGTTATAGTTAGAAGAGTCAGTAATTTATTTTGGCGGGTTTCCACAACTGGACCAAACTCCCTAGGGTTAAACATGTAGATTAATTGGGTTAATATAAAAATAATTAAATGGTTTAACTATTTTTGTTCAAAACTTTGTTGTTCACACGCTTCTGCCATTAAATGTAGGCTCATACCCTCTATTCCCAACAGATATACCCATGATTATTTGGATGATTACTTGGACAAGTATGTTATACATAAAAGTGGATCCAGTTCCAAGTTAATAACCTAAAATGTATAGAATATGAACTAAGGTAGGACGCCTAAGTCCTAGTGACACTATCGATACAACCCGCTATGCAATGGTTGTAGAAAACCTAATTCTGGTTGTTCATATTGAAAAATATTAGTGAAGGTGCCTATGGAAAAAGAAGCTTTTGCATAAGACTAGACCAAAAGTATTGTGACCGGTCTAGTAATTCTGTTATAGATTATAATCAAGTACTTCACTAAGGATGATCGTATGTCGATGTGATCTTAATCGTGATTTAGTTGTGAACTCATGCTGTAGATTTTTGAAGAAAAACACCTCTTTTTTCTTATACTTCAAACTTAATAATACAAAAGAATAAATAGACTCAAGAAATAAATAGAAAAGGAAAAAATATAACCTAGAGAAGA
>JBBMEG010056106.1:0-15603 GCA_037832605.1 Cyclanthera cordifolia
AAATTTTACCATTAAGTACTTAAGTCTTTAGAAATGTTAAATCACTGTGATTAAAATGGTTGCATATTGACCCTCAAGTTCAGAGAGCAAATTAATATTTTCAATTTTCATGAATGGCGATATAATTAATTATCTCCTACATAAATGGCCGGTAAAATAATATAAAAAAGAAAATAATTTATTTATTTATTTTTTAAACTTTGGTAGTTTAAAAAATATATAATGAATTACCTTCTACATAATCGCTTTTCTATACTTGGTATCAGTGATCTCGTACCTGTGATGTCAAGAGTATATATCCAAATCCATAACCTATAATACCGATTAGAATATTTTTGAGAATTGAAAAGATCAACCAACAAGTCATATGGAATCAAACAAAGATATTTTAACAACAAAAATATATATGAAAGCAACATTTAATCAATATTTTGAGGGGGAGGAGAGATGAGCCAAGTTCAAATGTTGTAGCTAGCCATATCAATGATGCTGCCCTTTTCATTCTTCTAATTGGTCCCAAATAAATTCCCAAGCTTATCTTTTAACTATTCTTATTAAAAAATTAGTAAAATGATTTGTGATACATAAAATTAGGGTTTCTAAATTTGGCTATAAAACAATGCTTTAAAAGCAAGCTCTATCTCTTAAATTATATCCCTATTGCTGATACAATATAAGAGCCAGTAGCATCTGCTTTGAGTGGCTTTGACATGGCTAGATTCATTGTAATTGATTAAATGTCTCATTAATCTCTTTTCACATACAGGAAATTAAACAAATACATGAATACACACAAATACATTGCATTCAATATATGATTTTGACATTTTTATACCCACAATAGATTACTTGATATTCATTGGGATGCAAGTAGATTCAATGCAAATTCACAACTAGTTAATTTAGATTACTTGCACGGATGGTTTTTCATGATTAAGTTAATTATATAAAAAAATTCATATATATATATATACACACACATAATTAAACACACGCGTGTTTGACTATGAGTTTTTTTTAATTTATGGTGATGACAATTTTAAAAAATAAACCAGGGAAAATAATAGATAATTAATATGGATTTGGTAGTATAGTAGTTAAATTCATATCAATAAACTTATAGATCTAGAGTTTGTTCTTTCTTTACAGTTCCTTAATTGATCACGGTGATAGGGGTTGTGCCCTAAAAACTTTGCTAATTTGTAATTAAAGAACTCATTTACTAAATTCGATGATATAAATAAATAGTTATTAATTATTAGTTATTTAGTTTCGCTAAATCTAAACTTAAATGCATTAATTAGATTAACAATATTAAATTCTTGGTTGTTACAATGAGCATTCAGACAAGTATGTTGAATATACAAGTGGATTTAAGTTCAAGTGAATAACCTAAATATATCTAAATTATATGAACTAAGGTTTGTTATTTGGTCCTAGTGAAGCTATTAGGTTCTACACGATTTGCAATTGTTGTAAACAACTTGATTTTTGTTGTTCATGTAGAGACATATTAGTGAGGGTGCCTATGAAAAGAGTTTGGCATAAGACTGAATAAAAAATATTTGATCCGTCTAAATAATTCCCATATATTTCACTAAAGATGATTTGTGCTAGTTTGATCTTAATCTTAAACGAGTTGTCAACTTGTGCATGTGAAATGTCATTTCATGTTCATGAGTGAGAACAACCAAACAACACCTAATTCAATAAACATCACACCTTAGGGATTGTCACAGTGAGTAGATGAAAGCGCATCGTTATATAGGACATAATTCACTCATTCCCTATTTTTGAAAAAGTAGAGGAATTGTTTTCTTTAGAACTAATTCCAGGCTTGCTCAAAGGGTACCTTACTAGCCTAAGAGGCTACTGGTTTATGGTTGGACACTCAACAAGTTGTTCATTAGAGAAATAAGTGACACTTAAGAAGAAATACGTACGTAATTACAAGGGTATAATGGGCATTTAACCCAGTTGTTATCACGGACAACTTGTGAAAAAGCATATAGCAGATGATCAATTATATCTATGAACATAGCTTAGAGATTTATTTCACAACAAACGTAAATAATTTGTATGGGCTTAGTTTATTAGCATGTAAATACATATTTGATTAAAGCAACAAATAGTAGAACACAATGACAAAAATGTTTCTCACAAATCTAACACATATATTTAACATCTAAGATTAGGTCACATTAATTTCAATAGGATTGAAATGTTGGTTAAAGTGGTTTTATAAGTAGCTTAGAGATGAATAATTTACATGTATGTGAATCCTGCAGAGAAAGGGTTGTAGAGCCCAAAGAAGCCTTATAGCTCATACATTCAGACTTATGTGCTATGGTAAATGATAGAGCATGAAGAGGGCATGAATAACTTGTATTCTTCACTGATGACTATTAAAGATATGGTTATGTTTACCCTACAACAAAAATAGATTTAGGCGACAGAAGTTAAGGCAACGCCGGTCTAATCCGTTGCCTTACGTCACCTACATCGACGGAACTTGTGATCCGTCGCTGTAGCCTGGAGCTACAGCAACGGAACACCCATTCCGTCGCCTTAGCAACTCATTTAAAGCCGACAAGCGTTTGTCTGTCAACGTAAAGCGACGCACACGGTGTTCTATCGCCTTAGCTTGAGGCTACGGCAACGAATCATCACGTTCGCCGCCTTAGCTTATGGGTATGGCGACGCATTCCCTATCCCATAGCTCCAGGCTTGTTGTTTATTTTTTGGTTTAAGAAAAACGGTGAGGCTAGTGCGACGGAAAGCAGCGGCGTCGCCGTAGGACCCAAAAACGTTTTCATTTTCCCTCCCAAAATTAAAAATGGGGAGAAAACGAAAGGCGAAGGCGACGACGTCTTAAAGTTCCGTCGCCTTAGCCTTCTCCATCTTTAATTTTATAAGAGACTAAGGCGAGCAACCTCTGCCATCGCCATAGGTCCCCCACAAAGTTTCATTTCCCTCTAAAAGCGAAAAATGGGGAGAAAAACGGAAGTCGAAGGCGACGAATAGTTAGAGTTTCGTCGCCTTAGTTTTTTTAAAAGATAAATAAAAAAGAGGCTAAAGCTACAAAACTGTATTCCGTCGTCGTAACCTCTATCATAGAACACAAAATCGCCCTCTTCTGTTATTTTCTCGCTTTCCCTCCCCTCAAACCCTCAAAACTCTCTCACAATCTCACCCCCCACCACCGTCGCCGCTCCTCCTCCGCCGCTGCTTCTCCGTCAATCTCCATCATCTCCAAACTTCTAACTCGCTAGTGCTTAGTTTTGAGTTCTTAATTATATTGGTCAATTTATTTGTGTTTATCGAATTGTTTGGAATCTGATTTTATAATGTTAGAGTTATTTTTTTCATTGGCAAGAGTGGATAATGAATTTTGTTGAACATTGTTATCTTATTTCTTGATCTAAATAATGATGATTAAGAAAAACCATCTTCAATCTATTCTTGTTTATACTTGTTGTTTTGAGATTTTTGTTGCAATTCTTTGTCTTTTATTTTGTTTTTGTGCTTTCTTTATACTATAGATAACTTGAGTGTATTGCCATTAATTTTTTTAGTAGGCATTTGTTTGCAAAATTGGGTGTATTGCTATTAGTTTTTTTTATAAGGAGGGGTTTGTTTGTAATAAAAAAGTGAAAGTGATTAATAAAATCAACAAAATTGAAATGGAATGCAACAAGTGAAAATCGGTTCGGTTCCTTCGGATTTTCAATTCTTGGAAGTGAAAACCAAACCGTTGGTTTAGATTAAGAAGTAAAAACCGAATCAAACCGATCGATTCGGTTCGGTTTGGTTTGGTTCATCGATTTGGACCGGTTTTTTATATCAACATGTTTTCTTTTATGGCTATCTTGTAGTAATGCTTGCCTTATTCATACACCAGATGCATTTGTACTTTGTTTATGTTTATGGCAGTAAAATATTGAAGAGACTCGACGATTGTGGTTTCTCATCCAAGTAAAAAGGTAAAGTTTTTGCTTCAATTTTTAGTATTGATTACAAACTTGTTTAAATTTTGTTTTGGCTATCCTTATTGATTACAAACTTGTAGTAATACTAGCCTTATTCATACAATAGATGCATTTGTACTTTGTTTATGTTTATGGCAGTAAAATATTGAAGAGACTCAACGGTGGTGGCTCGTCATCCTAAAAAGGTAAAGTTTTTGCTTCAATTTTTAATATTGATTACAAACTTGTTTAAATTTTGTTTTTGCTATCCTCCAGTAAATATAACTTTTATTTTCGAATACATGTTCTTTCTTACAGGTTTAAAATTCTTGGGTAAATTCAAAATACGTTGTCATGTTGTCGAAATTTCTAGAAATAATTTTGTTTTTGTTCTATTCTCGATATTCAAGTTTTTCTAACATTCATATTATTCTAGCTTATTATAGGTCAAACTGGATCGAATCTGTATGCATGCCATCACCATCTCGATCGTGTTATCTCTAGGATGTTTGGAGTTTTTTTACATTTCAAAAATGTCATCTCTAAAGAAAGTTGTAAACTTTTATTTACATTTCATTTCTAGGATATTTATTTAACATTACTTTATTTTACATTCAATTTCAAGACTTTATTTGTATTGAATGTATATATTAATGGAAATATTCAGTGTTGAATTCTGTTTATGTCTTTGGATTTTGAAGTTATATTTTTTTAAAAAAACAGAATCACAATCAAAATAATTGATTAAAAAAAACAAAATCACTTTACGCTACCGAAGAACTCTCTCGCCGTAGACACCTAAGGCGATGGAAACAAACACTCTCGCCTTAGTCACCGTAAACAAGATCAGCTAAAGCGACAGAAAATTGAAGACGAATACCGTCGCCTTAGATGTCTAAGGCAACAAATTGCTCTTCCGTCACCGATGGGGACCATATTGCGACGGAATAATTTTTCTGTCGCTTTAGGCTAAGGCGACGAGGTTGAGGCGACGGATCTTGCGACGGAACATTTTCCGTCGCCTTAGATTAAGGTGACGAAAAAAGATGGTTACGACGACAAAATGTTCCGTTGCCTTAGATGTTCAATCTTGAAAACTTCAAGAAGTTTAAACTTAGGTTCAAAATGCATTAGATAAAGCTTTTAGGTTGATTGGTAATTTACATAATTCAACATGGTATCAGAGCCAAAATCTCTTCTTTTTAAACCATGTCGTTACCCATACGACAATCGAAACCCTAACTCTCACAATTAAATAGTGCACCCTACTTCTAATCTTTGTTTGTTTGTGGATGTAATTTGTTAGTGGTAGTTTGGGAATTTTGGAAACTCCAATCAAAACCCTATTCGTCGTCTCTAAAAGGACGCATTCTACTTTTGATGGTTTTCTCTTGTAATTCTTCATCTATCTATTCAACATCTACAATAATCTATGTGGATTAAATAAGCTTGATGAGTTCCATCTATGTGGAAGTTTCTTCAAGATCTTCATCTAATTAATTTTCTTGTCTTTTGCTTCGTTCTTGACATCATACATCGAATCATTTGAACTTTAATTTTATTGCAAAGCAATTTAAGCTAGATTGTTGAAAGCAGACTGTGGGTAATTGTTTTTTTTTTAACCTATATTAAGTTCTAATTTTGTACAATTTTTTTAGACTAAATTTGGCTTATTTTAACTTATACTGGTTCCAAATCGTGATTTTTGGTTCAATTAATTTAGTATGAAGCAAATTCATCAACTCTATAATTTACTATCGACTAATTTACATTCTAATAATTTATGTGTATCCTTAGAACATCAAAATATTTATCGTAAGGCTATTTCTTGTAGTGATTCTTCTCTGTGGATTATATATTCCAGAGCTTCTAATCAGATGACAAGCACCTCTCATCTATTCGTTCATACTCTCCTTTATATTCTAATAAAAAAAGTCGAATGACAGATGACAGTCTTTCTTCCATTGCAAGTAAATGAACTATTAAATTGACTAAAAAAATATCATTAAAATATGTTCTTCATATTCCAAAATTGCCCTACAACCTTTTATCTGTCACGAAGCTTTCTAGAGATTCTAATTGTTACGTCTTATTCTTTGAGTCTCCTTGTATTTTTCAGGATCAAGAGTCAAAGAGAATGATTGGGAGTGCTAGAAATGCTTGATGGTCTCTAATACTTTGATGAAGGTTCTTTTAGCAATAAAATAACTCAGAGTCTTAGTAGCATTAGTTCTCTCCCTGGTAAAGAACAAAGTATGCTTGGGTTTGGTATAGTAGGTTAGAAAATCCTAATTTTTCCTATCTCAAGCATGCATTTCCAAATTTATTTAAAAGCACCTATTGTTCCTCATTTTATTGCGCGCAAAAGTTGCATTTTAGCAAAAAAATCATGGTCCCACATGTTTACAAAAACCTTATAAAGCTTCCAAACAATTTTATCAATACATAATGATGTTTAGGGTGCTTCTAAAGTTAGGACTCATATCGAAAAATGATGATTTGTTAATTTTATTGACGATCATACTCATCTTTCTTGGGTTTATTTAATGGAAAAATGAGGTGAAAGATATTATTAAAATCTTTTATACTATGATTGAACCTCAATTTCAAACCAAAGTTTATATTTTACACTGATAATGGAACAAAGTATTTTAATGAATTCTTGCATAATTTTATAAAGGAAAAATGTATTATTCATCAATCTACATGTCAAGATACTCCGCAAAAGAATGAGATTGTTGAAAGAAAAAAAAAAAGATTTACTTAAAGTTGCCCGTGCTATAATATTTTTCATGCATGTTCTAAAATATTTATGGAGTGAAGCAATTCTTACAACTACTTACCACATAAATAGAATGCCTAGTAAGATCTTGAATTTTAAAACTCCCATTGATTATTTTAAAAATATACTCTAATTTTCCTTTCAAAGTTTTTGGGTGTACTACTTATGTTCACATGCCTAGTCATTTTCGCTCAAAACTTGATCATATAGTTGTTAAATGTATTTTCTTGTGTTACTCTTTTAATAAAAAAAGTTAGAAATGTTTTAATCCTCAAACCAAAAAGATATTTGTCAGTATGGATGTGTCTTTTCTTGAAATTCAACCTTATTTTATTGAAAGCTCTTTTCAGGGGAGTAACCAATATTATAAGAGAATTTTGGGATATTTCAAATTCACTATCTATTCTTATGTATCCTCAGTCATTCAATGCCAAATTTTGAAACTTCTTAATCAGGGGAAGAAAAGCTACAAAATGATCGCGATCGATCTAGTTCATGAGTACAGTTTTATACTCGAAGAAAATTCAATTAGAGGGACCAAGACCAGATAGTCAATCCTACATAAGTACAATCTGAGACTCCGAAAAATGAAACTAAAAAGCTTGGAAATCCTTTTAGCCTTCCTATTCTGTCAATTGATAATCCTTCTACTTTTTAAACTATTCAAAATACTTTGTTTGTTGTATCTGATTTTGATGTTCTCATAGCCATTAAGAAAGGTACTAGAAGTTGTATAAAATATCCTATCAAAACTTGTCAAATAATGATTGAGCCTTCTCATCTAGGATTAATGATTTATTTATTCTAACGAATATACATGAGGCATTACAAGAAAAAAAAATTGGAATGTCGCAATTATGAAAGTGATGTATGCTCTAAAACAAAATGGGACTTGGGAAATTGTGGAATTTCCAAGAGATAAGAAGCTAGTGGGTTGTAAATGAGTGCTCACTATTAAATATAATGGTGATGGAAATGTTAAGAGAAATAAGATTAGACTAGTAGCTAAAGGTTTTACCCAGACATATGGAATTGACTACTAGAAAATCTTTGCTTTTGTTGCTAAAATTAACTCAATTAGAGTTCTTTTGTCTCTTGTAGCCAATTTAGATTGACCATTTCACCAACTTGACGTGAAAAATGCTTTTTAGGACGGCAATCTAGAGAAAGAGGTTTATATGAACTTGCCTCTAGGTTTTAAGAAAGAACTTGGATATAATAGAATTTTCAAATGGAAAAAAAAAATCTCTATACTGTCTTAAACAGTCATCGAGAGCTTAGTTTGAGCGATTTGGAAAGGTTGTGTCTAGAAATAGATTTCTTTAGAGTCAAGCATATCATACTATATTTTATAAACATTGTGAGAATAAAAAAATATCTATTTTGATTGTCTATGTAGATGATATTATACTCACAAGTGATGATGAAATTTGTCTAGCTTATCTGAAGAAATTTTTTGCAAGTGAGTTTCAAATCAAAGACCTAGGACAACTGAAATACTTTTTGGGTTTGGAATTTGCAAGATCAAAGAAAAAGACATCTTTATTAGTTAGATAAAATATGTTCTGACTTACTTAAAGAAACTAGATTACTTGGATGCAAGATTGTCGAAACTCTTAATGAACATAAGTTAAAATTGCAAGGAGCAAAGGTAGAAGAAATAAAAGATAAAGAGCGATACCAAAGACTTGTTTGAAGATTGATTACTTTGTCTCATACACGTCATAATATTTCACATGTTGTGAGCATTGTAAGTCAATTTATGAATGCACCTGGACCAAGTCATTTCGAAGCTACTTATAGAATTTTGAGCTGAAGAGTACAAGGCTAAACTTTCGAACGTGTTGATTCTTGTCTTGTTTGGAAGGTTACTTTCAAGCACGGTTGCTTGGACCCAACTCTTGGTTGGCTTAAGTGAGGCCTAGCCGAAAGTAGTTTGCTTGGGCGTTGTATCTGAGCAAGACTAGGAAGGAGGAATGCTAATACGATGCTTGATTGTGGAGTTTGTTCAAGGTCAGTTCTTTGTGGAACGTTTCTACCAGTGTTTGCGCCTTAGATTGGTTGTAAGGTTGGTCGATGCCGTCATGTTTGAGTTAAGTAATCTAGTGTTCCCCTAACTCATTGATGCGGTTCTTTCAAATCTATTTTGTCTTTGATTATTGTGTTCTTGAATGCCTACTTTGCATCATGTTGTTTAATTGTAGGTTCAGGGGCTTAGCTAGAACAATCATTGTGGCTCAAGCCTCATGCTAGTAGGTTCTTTTTGAACCAAGTGTAAGGGACCCTCATTAGTGTATAAGCTAGTTTTATTCTTGCTTTGTTGGTTTGTTTATCGTGTTGTTACAACCTTGTTGCTCGTTATCTTTTTATCAAATTTAAAGCATGTGGTATGTGATATGGTAAGCAAGAATATGGATTTTATGTTGTTTGTTGCTCGATATTTCTTTATTTCATTTGGAAGCATGTAGTATGTGATCTTGTAGGCTAGAATATGGATTATATGTGTTCGCTGCTCGTTATTTCCTTATTGAATTTGAAAGCATGTGGTCTATGATCTAGTAGGCTAGAATATGAATTATATGCTGTTGTTGTTCGTAGTTATTTCATCGATAATGTGTGGAAAAACTTTAGGAGTGATGCATGACTTCTTCGTAATTGTCTTGTTAAAAAATTGGTTGTTGCTTGCTCGAGTCACTTTCCTTGATAGAGTGAGCGTGTAGGCCATGCGGTCTAGGCACATCTCCTCCCCTCCATAGGGTGGTTGTAGTAGACCATAGGGTTTATTGTTTGCGTGGCACATCAAAGGGCGACCCATAGGGGTGTAGGGCTTGACGTAGCCAACGTTGACGGATAGAGGTTACTGTTATCAGAGGCTTTGCACGTTATTAAGGCAGTGATCGCTACATCGACCCGACGTGTGGTGGGACTGACCATAGGGTCGATAGTCAGCACTCAAGAACTTGGCATCGACAAGGAACCTATTTTTCCATATGTGTAACCTAGCTGAGTGGTCTAAGGCATATAGGGTGCGATAGTGGGAATCAGACATGTCGGTTATCCCTCATCAATAGAGTTGGAGCGGGAATTTGCTAGGCAGTGAGCAGTCGAATTTGCTTAGGCATAAGTGAGCGCCACATTAGCAGGTTGGATTGCTCTCGGCTTGGCACCTTGTGTGGTACTTGATGTGTTCGAGATTGACTCCACCGTGCTAAGGGTCCTAGGATAGCTTGGGCGACTCTAGTGGTTAACCCTTGCCCCTAGGTACTTTGTCGTACCCAGAAAAGTTAGGGTAGTGACTTTTCAGGTCTCATGGAATCGGCCAGTGAGTCCCCTCCTCGACAACTGTCTCAGGGCCATCGGGCCAGGCGATCGAGTTCTCGGGAGTTGGGATACTTCCCGTCGTTTATTGTGATTTTCATAGACTTCTGATTAATGCATGTCTTGTTCTATATGCTGCGTGCACCCAGTGCGGGGTTTCTTACTGAGTTTTTACTGACTAACCCCTTCGTTTTATGTTGGCTATGGATTCAAAATCATAGTTGCAGGTATGCACCAGGTTGGATGACCCAGGAAGCTGAGGATAGACCGAGGGGATGTGCTGCTGTGTCCAGTCCTTACGTTACTTTATTACCATCATTTTGCATATTGTTCGGCATAAACTATTTGTAATTGCTTGGAACTTGAGTTGTTTTAGTTTTAAAACCGAGATCTCGGGATTTATATTCATGTTTAATTGCATGGATGGGATAAATTATTTCATTTGAACTTGTAGGTCGTTTTAAATGCATTTCGAAGGTCCAGGCTTTGTTTTATAGATTTCCCAGGTATGGTTTTCCTATATTTTAGGGGAAACTCTGCCAAAATTTTGTTTAAAATTTTCATTCATTAGTAACTTCCATACTATAACCTAACGGTTATGGACCGGGTTGCTACACAAAATGTTCATCAAAACAAGTTATAAAAACAACTAAGGAAAAAAAAGTGGACAAATATGAGACAGACTAAGAAATAAAAGTGAAAGGGAAGAATTTCTTGCTTTTACATTGACAAAAGAAATATAGGGAACTATCTAGTAGCTAGTTTGAACGCTCGACTTCAGGTCAAAATAAATGATTTCTCCACTTCACAATGCCCTTCACATTTGGAATCACTCTCTCTCTCTTTCTTCCCGATTCGTGGGATCTCAATTGCAGACAATTGACTTTGGTTTTTTTTATTAAAAAAATTGACATTGAATCTGTTGGCAACAACTTAATTTTATAGCATAAGTCCACTCCACACTTGCCTTTGATCTGTGCCCACTGTTCACATTCCACTTCTCTAGCATGCTATTTTGGGACATTTTGACTTGTTTCTAAAGTAGTTTACTTCAGCAAGTAGCATCTTATCTTGGCTTTGCATTTGACATATTTTGTTTTTTATTTTATTTTATTTTGATCGGGGTAGAATGTTGCTAGCATTAGAAATGTCCTACTTTGTAAATGTCTTAAGTATCTGTATTCCTACACCAGTATGAATGCCTGTATCATTGTTGAGCTTTTAGCACTAAAATGTAGGAAATATTTGTAAACTATGCAATAAAGAAGCTTTTTTTTTTCAATCTATCCTGTTTGAAAAGTTAAAGCGGCGTGTTTTAGTTGCATTTCTACTAAAACTCATAAAACTCCTCTATACTTTATCTCTATTGATCATTGAAAAGCATAAAATCTTATAGAAATAAGGCTAATTAATCTCTCGATTTTGAGAGTTATCAGTACACTATTTTATTAGAGTGTTAGTTTTAAGGATTCAAACTAAATTAAATATATTGATTATATTTATTAAAAAAGTTTGTATTAATATATTGGATATATTGATAAATTAATCTTTGTTAGAAAAATATTAGTTATGGAAAATTAATTAATATACTGGATATATTAATTAATTAAAGAGATTTAATTATTATATGGAATATATAAAGCAAAGAATATCTATTTGATAGAGGTTAGAGACAACTTATTAATATATTAGATATATAAATTAAAGAAAAAAAAGAGATAATTAGAATATTAATGAATAAATATTCAAAAAATATTTTTGTTGATATATTAAATATATCAAATGTCTTTTATTACAATACATTAAAAGATATTTTGTTTACCTAGAATCTAGGTATAGTCTATAAATAGAGATTCACTGGGCTCATTGTTGACATCTCATCCTATGTCAGCTTAAGTTGATGAACATCTAAGAAAAACTCTCTCAGCTTTTTTTTTTTTTTTTTTTTTAATAAAGGCTTTTCATCGAGCACTCACACTTGTAGAGATGTACCCTAAAGATTGGAGGAGATTACAAGAAGTTCTTAGAATAGTTGATCTCACTCAAAAGTCAAAGTCCTGCTAGATTTTATTAAAGGCATAAATTAAGTAAATGTTCATTATTTTAAGATAGACAACATCTAGGAGTTTGCATCTAGATTAATATAATTAATCTAATTACATGAAATAATAACGTTTCCTCCACGTTAACGATGAAAACCATACTTGATTCTCAATGTTATCTTCTATTGCCTTTCCAAAAGGCAATGAATCCTCTATGTCATTTGCGATAACGTTTTGTACCTCCAGGAAACTCATCTAGGAATCCATATTATTTCTAATCTTCCAACTGCGACGTGGTAAGTATGTTTTCTAATTCGACGGGACAACATCAAATCTCACGGACTCAATAACTATCCTAGCTGATAAGTTTCTATCATCCAATGTTGATAAGATGTTAACAACTCTTATTAACCTTTCTATAACAAATCTTATTGCAATATATATAGCATTATCTCAAGATATATAATTCTTTCAACACTATTGCTCTTCGAGGTTTATGGTTTCTAATCTAATCCTCTTCTTAGAATGTGACATTTATCATTGACAAACATCTTGTGTTTTCATGGGGTAGCTTACGAATGGGCACAACTTCAAACGTGGTTCTTGTTAAGAAATGTACCCAAATGAACTAGTAGTTTGTAATAAGAACAAAACATGTAATGTTAGATATTTAAATGATGTCGAATGTGTAAGTATACACAGTCATTATTGTAGTTAAGTTTCAATGTTTCTAAAAGGTCATTCTACCTAAGGATTTGATTATGTCTTACTTTTCAAGCCAATATGCAAGAATGGTTTGGTAAAAATGATTTAAATCTACTATGAATTATAAATGCATAAGTAAACAATAGTCAATTCACAATAACAACAACAAACAACATTAATGCAAATTCACATAATTGAAAAGATCGGTTGGATTACGAATAATGAAATTAGATTGCTACAGTTTTGAATATCATGGTAAGAAGTGAATCACTACCCTACTTGCTCACTGCCTCTCTCGAGCAACAATATTTTCAATGAATTGAAGTCAACAACATTAGTACAGAGGTCATCTCTGACTCTTCATCAAACAGTGAAAAAAATATCACTAACCTAATGAATATAATGTATATGTACTCAATAATCCACCTCTCGAAGTAATTAAAAAATGAAATACAAATGGTTTGTCAGACCAAATGTATTTAAACCACTACAACAGTGTGTGATAATTCAATATCTCTCTATTCAATGCTATCATAATGTGAAATCACATATGCCTAATTCTACCGAGATGGATTTATTTCTTCATCGACAGAGATTTCATGGCTGCAACAATAACAATAGAATTGTTGTCAAACTAAAAATGCAAACAGACAAAATGAAATGTTATCACAATCGCGATCCCAAAACCAAATGAAACAACTCAGAATCGAATCAAAACTTCACTTAAACAAACAAAACGGAACCATCATTCAATTATACACGTTACAAAACAAAATCACAATAAAATTATAACATGAGATCACAATAAAATTAGTACAAAACTCAAAGAATAACAATAAAAGTAAAAGAAAGAATTAGAGAGAAAAATCATGGATTGAAGAGTGAGAAAACAACCGTTCTAGATCTAACTCGTTCCTTCGCTTTCAAACGTTAAAGCTAAACTCTGAAAATGCTCCCATCTTCTAATCTAAAATTTTTGGAAAAATAAATACAACTAGATTTTCTACTCTCGAATGCTTTAGCGTTTCATCATGCCCTTCGTAAGACCATGACACGTATTTAGTGGCGTGCTTTTAAATAACCGTCTTTCTTCAATTCTTCAATTCTTCAATTCAATTCTTCTTCCTTCTTTAGTCGTATTACTCCAACTCAGCATATCAGTCTTCATTAGCTTGGAACTTCCAAAGTACTTGCTCAAGCATAGAAGAATTCTAAACTTAGCTTCTCTTGATTAGAAATATGATTAATCACACATTCATGCACCAAAATTAATAAATTGCTGAAAATTCTAGTATATGCAGATATTTGCTACATCATAGAATTGTATATGAATATAATGCTTTAGCAATTAAACTTCCCAAATTCTTCTATATTATGATGTCATTTTCTCTGAAAAATTCTTTGAGGTTAGAAAATCACTCTCTTATCTAAGAGTTATCAAATCTCTAAACTTGAATTATTGCTCGTCTTCGAGTAGTAACAAAATTATTTCTATAACTAAACTTCAGAGAAAATAAATCTCAATGAAAACAAAATTTCTCTAGTTGTAATTACTTTAGCCTGGTCAGAATAACAACACATGAGAGATATATCAAAAAAAGATTTGATTCTCAAAATTTTCATACAATCAAATATATGCAATAATACAACATTAAATCTTATAACACTCCTTTTTCTATTTACTCCATTTCTTCAAATTGCTTTAGCAAAGAATTTTCTCACTAAACATTGAATTGCTTTACATCTCTTCAAGATGATAATTCTCCCCCAAATCTAACACTTGACTCATGCTTGAAAAATTTTCCTTTCTTATTTTCTCTTAAAGCCTGAATACTCTCCTTTTACTACTTTCAAGAGTTCTCTTCATGGAAACGAGTCCTATCTAAGAAAACATTTATGTTCAATCTACTAACCATCTCATTGTTCTTAGAACAACCTACTTCATCAAAAGAAGCTCACCTAAGAAAAGCTAAAAAAAAAAAAACTAAAGCATCATAAATAGCAGAACACCCTAAGAAAGCTTAGTCTTCTAGCCCTTTGATTCAGCTTCACTCACATGATTTTCTCATTTTCCATTATGTATTCAGCAATTTCGGCTAGTAGCCTAAAAATAAAAAACTCCTCAACTTTACTTCAGCACAATTGCTACTATCGAATTAATTTTTCTCAATGTTGAACACGTTCTTTCCTGCTAAACGCTTTAGAATTATTACAATTGTTTGCTTAGGCGACCTTTCCAATCTCTTAACTCAAAGGTTCATTGTCCCGAATGAAACCTCCCCAATCTCCAAACTTAAATTTTGCAAAAAATTTAAGTTTGAATTACTTTCGATGGGAATATTCAAGCTCTTAAATATCCTCATTTAAAATTTCTTCTTTAAAACTATTTACAGGACATGCAGAAAAATTAAAACAATTTGAGCATTGCATCAATTTAATAGAGTTCATCAAATTTCCTCAAAGGAATAAAACAATTAAGATTCAGTACTCAATTCATGTAAAATCTCTGAAAAGGAATATGCTATTAATTTTAGGATGCTTTCACAAGATGAACAAATAGATTATTTTTTTCCTTTAACAAAAAAGAGCTCGCTAACCTATGCTCTCACAGTCGGATAATTTTTTTATAAAAATACAAAATGTTATGACGTAAAATATGGCCCGGAAGTCTCGGAAGAGACCGGGACCCGAACAAAGGACCAAAGGACCATTGCCGACCCCCCGGGGGTCGGCCAACTCCTTCGCCGACCCCCCCGGGGTCGGCCGAGCCTTTGCCAAACCTAGGGGG
>JBBMEG010056138.1:0-14344 GCA_037832605.1 Cyclanthera cordifolia
GGCTGACTTGCTCGCCGGGTTAGAGCAAGTGCCGCACAGTCGTCATTCCGCTGCCTCTGAAGTGCGACTGTGACACCCAGCCCACTGCCTAGCCGCGACCGTCGCGCCTCGTCGCGCCAACTCTGTTCGTCAACCCCTGCCTCTCGTCGCACCTTGTCGCGCCTCGTCGCGCCTTGTTGCGCTTCATCGCACCTCGTCGCCCTCAACGCACCTCGTCGCACCTTGTCACTAGCAGCGGCGGTGAGCGACGTCTCCAACAGCGACTGACCCCTTCCAGCAGCGAGCGACTCCTTCCAGCAGCGGCATTGAGCGACGCCCTCCAGTCAGTCAGCAGGTCATCTCTTCAAACCCTAGCTGCACCAGGTCGTCTCTTCAAGGTCAGCCGAGCAGACTCATTCTAGCAGTTTAGTTTCGGATAGTAGTCATGACAGATGAGAAAAGTCCAGTCGTTAAGCTTCCTACTAATAGCCTGGCAGTTCAAATAACATCCATTCGACTAAACGGCGACAATTTTCTTCGTTGGTCGCAAAGTGTTCGGATGTTTATCCGAGGTCAGGGCAAGATTGGGTATTTGACAGGAGACAAGGTAGCTCCACCAAAGGATGATCCGACTTTTCTCATATGGGATTCAGAGAATTCCATGGTTATGACGTGGCTCGTGAATTCAATGACGGAAGACATTAGCAGCAACTATTTGTGTTTTACAACGGCTAAGGAGTTGTGGGAGAGTGTCACAGAGATGTACTCCGACCTGAAGAATCAGTCACAGATCTTCGAGTTAAACCTAAAATTAGGGGATATAAAACAGGGGGTGATTCTGTAACCCAGTATTTTCATGCACTAAAAAGAATCTGGCAGGACCTGGATCTGTTTGAAAATTATGAATGGAAATCTGTTGAATATCAGAAACATTATCATAAGATTATTACAAACGGTCGGATCTACAAGTTCCTGGCAGGTCTTAATGTTGAGTTTGATGAAGTCAGAGGCAGAATTCTAGGTAAACTCGACCTCCCCACTATTAATGAAGTTTTTTCAGATGTTCGCAGGGAAGAAAGTCGACGGCATGTGATGATTGGAAAGAAGACAGTTGACACGGTGGAAAGTTCAGCCTTAGTAGTAGAGGCGATAGTAATCAAGACAGCTCCTAAGACATCCGATCAAGCTGTCAAACCTCGAGTCTGGTGTGACTACTGCAATAGACCACGTCACACTCGGGAGACGTGCTGGAAGCTCCATGGAAAACCTGGGTATCAAAAGCCCGGGAGGCAGGGAGATAGGAATGCTCGTCCATCCCAGTCAAGTGCAAATACTGCAGACTCACATATCTTCAGCAAAAAGCAAGTTGATCAAATCCTGAAGCTGCTAAAGGACACTTCATCGTCTGGTAATCCTAGTGTTTCGTTGGCACAAACAGGTGATTACTCTCATGCTTTCTCTTGCTTTAATTCTACTCCTTGGATCATAGATTCAGGAGCATCGGATCATATGTCTAATTCCCCGAAACTGTTCCAATCGTATTCCCCGTTATATTATGATAAGATTAGAATAGCAGATGGTAGCTATTCTCCCATCTATGGGAAAGGGGCTATCACATTGTTCTCTCAAATTACTCTACAAAATGTCCTGCATGTTCCCACATTAGCCTGCAATTTATTAACCGTTAGTAAACTCTCTAAAGATTCTAACAGTCGTTGCTCCATTCAACTTCTTCTTTGTCTGTACTGACATAACATCTTCAATCAATTGCGCCATGAGCATTTTAGCCTTAAGCCCCACGGGTCTTAACTTTCGCATTTCACTCTGAATTTCCTCTTTAAGGCCGCTTTCAAATTTTCCCTCCAACACATTTTCAGTACGTTCTTTCATTCCTGCTGCGTACTTTTCAAACAGTCGCCGATACTCTCTAACCGAACTCTCCAGTCGAAGGCTCGTGAATCTCACATACCTGTTTACGTGGGACGTTGGTTGAAATCGTTCCAACAAAAGCAACCTAAAATCAGCCCACGATCCTCTTCATACAGGTGCTCTTTACTGAACTCATCAGCTCCCCCTTTTGTAACTATCACCACGTTGATATCTCAATGACGTAGTTTATTGTAATTATTTTCGACAGATCGTCTATACTTTTTAATACAATAATGAAAAGTTAAAGTGCTGCAACTAATATTTCTTCGCTATATTCAAGCTTCAGTGGGGTGTTTAGAATTGTTTCAAAGATAATATGAAGGGTACTTATGAATGTCAATAAACTGTTGAAACTGATATTTCCTATACTAGAAAACTAGCAATGAACCTACGCTTTCTTTTTTTTAAAAACATTTAAAAAATAAAAGCCAAAATCCTATCAAGAAAACACATGAACTTCCATTCAATCAAGAAGATAAGAAACGCTACTTAGCAACAAATTGCTCACACAGAACTAATTAAAAGCATAATGATATTTAGAAAAGCTTATTTCAATCAATGCAATTGACGTTAAAATTGACAAATTTTGTGAAGTATAGGGTAAAAATTGAAGTTGTCCCAGAATAAAGAGAGTGCGGCGAAAGGAAGAGGATATCACCTGAAGCTTGATAAGGAGCTTGGTTGTGACCTGATCGGAGGAATCGACGGCCGAATGGACGGTGGAAGTAAGAGGCTTGAACTTTGACCGGAGCAAGGGGTAGGACGCCGACGGAAGCGAAGGTACTGCTTGCTCCCATTCGAATTCGGAAGCCAGATTATGGTTGAATAGGTTGTTTGGATCGTGAAGCAGACACTTCCAAATGAAGGGGATGAAGGTGGTTTTGATGCCGACCTTCTCGAACTCGTTTCTCATCTCTACGGCATCGAATGCAGACCGAAACGCCGCCATTGTTCCACCGCTCGCCTCTTCTGGTTGGGACTGCGCAACAGTTGGATTAATGCCGAGGCTGCTCCTCCTTTTCTTTTTCCTTTTAGAATCGTTCCTTCGATTTTTTTTTTTTTTTTTTTTTAGTACATTCGACCTATTGTTGATAATTAGGCTGAGTTTATTTCAGGGTCGGTTAGTTTTGTTTTTTTTTTTTTTTTTCGTTTTACAAAAAGAGAAGATGAAAAATTAGTAATTGTTGGAATAATTAACCAATAATTTGAAAATTGGTGTTAGTAGTAATTAAAGTAATTAATTATTTGTTTTAAAATTAGTATTAGTAGTGGTCGGATAATTAACTATTTGTTTAGGTATTGATGTTAATAATGATTGAGTGATATATTTTATGTCAAGTTTGATGAAGAATTTGATGACTTGAGGGTTTGATGGGTGGTTACGAGAGATTATTTTCTATTAAATGCAAACAAGTGGTTAGAGATGTTCATTTTCTCCCACGGGATCGGGCCTTGCGGGGACCTGCCCCCAATGGTGCGATGAATCCTTATTAAGCAGTGAATGGGGAGTGAGTGAGGATGAAAATTTTCCCACAAGCTTAACGGGATGGAGTGTTAACTTTTTTTTTTATGCATTTATATACATAAAAGTTCTATAAATTTTTATTTTGATGGATATTATTCTTACATAGTTAACTATGTAATTGAAGTTAATAAACATATATCTTAACTATTGAAAAAATTATCTTAAATTAGTGAATTGAATTAAGATCAAGAAAATTTGTAAAAAATTATCTAAAAATAATAATAATAAATAAATGGGGAATAATTTCCCGTGAGGAACTCAATCCCCGTGCATTACCTACGGTGAATCCCCGCCTCGTTCCTCACAAAATTTAACGATGCATTTTGCGGGCATGGAGATTAAAATATGTAGCGGAGAAGGGGACGGTAAAGTGTAACAACCCGGTCCATAACCATTAAGTTATACCAATGAGGTTACTAATGCATGGAAAATTTATTAAAAAATTCGGCAGAGTTTCCTATATGGGAAACATATACCTGCAAAACTTGTAAACGCATAACTTGGGCATTTCGAAATTCATTTCAATACGACTCTACAATTCTAAACCAAGCTTTCATTCCATCCAGGTAGTCAAACAGATAAACAAATCCCGAGATCTCGGTTTCAAAGCTAAAAAAGTTCAAATAAGTTATTACAATAGTTCGTGCAGAAAGATATGCAATAAGGCTTAAACTATAAGGAAAAGACATTAAACGACGCCACAGACACGTCCCCATTTAGATCTATCTTCAGCTGCATTGGTCATTCATCTTGGTGTGTAACTGCAACTGTGGTTTTGAATCCACAACCAACATAAAACGAAGAGGTGAATTTGTGACAACTCAATAAAAAACCCTGCACGGGGTGCACACAACATGTAGACACAAAGACATGTGTTATCAAAAGTTTATGAATAACATGCACAAACGAATGAGAACGTATCCCGAGTCATGGGTACAAGTGTCATTGAGGCTGATGGCCATTAACAATAACCGGCGAGAAGTCCACGACCGATGCCATGAGACCCGAAAAGAAATTACGCAACCTTATCGCGTAAGGCAGAGCACCCTGATACTTGTGTGTAAGCTATGGAGTCCCTCACGCGTCTCTCAAGGTACCTCCGACGTGAGTGAGGAAAACAAGAACCTATCAAGTTCCCCTACGGTACTAGGCAAGTTGGCATCTCGTCCAGCTATAGGTGTCGGTATTTGTCCAAGCATTAGCGGATGCACTAGCCGAAGCTTGAATCACGCTTCCACTTGACAATTCGAAACTCATACAGTCTATAGTGCTCTAACTATGCTATAATAAAATGTAAACCTAATAGTATCTCGAGTAACTCCTTAGGTCTCAGAAATGATTGCGGGAACCCCGACCGCGATTGGCTACCCAACACGTCTTAAAGACTCTATGGTCAGACCCAATGGTCACGTGTCGCTTCGGGATGGTTGCAATTCATCCTCCCACAAGCACAATCTCTTACATTTGACTAACTCTATCCGTCAAAGAACGTTGTCGCGTCTGGCCACCTCGATAGGTCGTTCACTGACGTGCCACGTAGCAATAAACCCTATGGTCCTTTAACTCATTACGTAGAAACTGATCAACACATGACGTGTTATGCAGTGCATCAAACAGAACATGCTTTAAGTCAAGTACACAATAAACAAACAATGGACACGCGATAGATATTAAAACATATTTGGCATGCGAGTATTAAAAGTCAAATCTACATTCATGAATAACGTATACATCAATCAACCAAGAACCCTACATGTATCTAACCAGCCAAATCAGAAGTGACATACAGTTTGAATACACTAAAGCATGATATAGCAAACATACAATTCCACACATAACACATGCATTACAAGCAAGCATACATTACTAGGTAAGTACAAGCATAAAATGCCCGTATTGTGTCCCTTACACTTGGTTCTACTAGAACCGGCACTCCAAGCATAAAGGATTCGAAGGTACGACAACACTTCTTAGCACCTCCAAACAGAATAGAGCCAATTGATAGATCAATAGTTGTCGACAGGGCAAAGGACAAACATCCATGAATCTTTGGGAGAAGGCACTTCCTTAGCACCTTGAACCTTAACTCTTAGGCCAAACTTCTAGCAGTGCGGCTATCCGCACCCCTCAACTTCTCTATTACAAAAGAAAAGTTAGTATGAACAAAGAATCAAGCAAAAATGCAACGCACAATCATGATATTCCTACTTATGATTCGAGCCTTCTTTTTTATATTTCTTAACCCTTCTTTTACTTGTTGTCTGATGACGACCTGCAGCTGAAGCTCGAAGGACCTACACATAACCTACATCGTAAGCTAATCTACAAAATCTATGACTCTAAGCTCTGATACCAACTGTAACAACCCAGACTATAATCTATAAATGTTAGGTTATACCAAGAAGGTTATTAATGCATGGAAAATTTATTATAAATTTTGGTAGAGTTTCCCCTAAAATATGGGAAACTCATAACTGCAAAACTTGTAAACGCATAACCTGGACATTTCGAAATTCATTTCAATACGACCCTGCAATTCTAAATCAAGCTTTCATTCCATTCAGGTAGTCAAATAGATAAACAAATCCTGAGATCTCAGTTTCAAAGCTAAAACAGTGCAGAAAGAGATGCAATAAGGCTTAAAACTATAAGGAAAAGACATTAAACGATGCCATAGACACGTCCCCCTTTAGATCTATCTTTAGCTGCTTCGGTCATTCATCCTGGTGCATATGGTTTTGAATCCACAGCCAACATAAAACAAAGTGGTGAATTTGTGACAACTCAATAAGAAACCTTGCACGGGGTACACACAACATATAGAACAAAGACATGTGTTATCAAAAGTCTATGAATAACATGCACAAACAAATGAGAATGTATCCCGACTCCCAAGTACAAGTGTCACTAAGCCCGATGGTCATTGACAATAACCGTAGAGAAGTGTTAGAGCGGCACTCGATGACTCTATATTGAAATGGGCGAGAGAAATTCTTGTGTAAACCTCACCTTGATGGTGGTGGGTAATCAAGCCTTAACTGGAGGCATTGTTCAACTGAACAAGATCAAAGTGACTGAGTAGAAGCTTTTTCAAGGCGCTCGAGATGCCAAAGCTTTGGAGAACTTCCTGTTTGACATGGAGCATGATTTCAAGGCTACGACACTGTCGGTGAAGAGGTCAAAGGTCACTCTAGAGACGATGCATCTAAGCGACGACGCCAAATTGTGGTTGCGGTCGTGATATATGGACATCCAAGAAGGGAGATGTACCATCGACACATGAAAAAAGTTGAAGCAAGAGTTGTGAGCAAGATCAAAAGTTTACGAACAAAAAGTTCAAACCTTGTCAGAAGCCTATGCAACCGCAGAACGGTTGTTTGATTTGAAAGTGAATGGCAACAACGAGAAAACTCAAGATGTGAGGCGAGACAAGTCATCCTCGCGACGAGATACTAGGAACATCCGCCCTAATTCTCCAAATAGTAGGGGAGTAGATCGGTCAAGGCCAAGCAAAGAATAAGAGTCGCCATCGAGAATAAGGCGAGGACCTCGTTAGTCGACTGGCTATAATCGAGGGTCTCTCAGTTGTCTTCTCTGCAAAGGCCCCCATAAAGTATAAACCAGCTAGCATTCAATGCTTTACGAGCGTCACTCGAGAAAAATATAAAGGTCGAAGAGGATGACGAAGTTGTAATGACACAACTAATAGCCCTTAAAGAATAAGAAAGAGAAAACCATTACGTTGGTGCGCTCAAGTATTTGTCGGCTTTGCAAAAGAATATCACTTAGCCAAAGTAGTCATCAAGCAAAGCTCTTATGTATGTCGATGCATGGATAAACCATAAGGCAACAAAAAAATATTATGGCTGACTCTAAGGCCACCCACAACTTTATGTCCAAAACGGAAGCAAGACGTCTGAATGTAAGTTGTCATAAGGATGAAGGACAGATGAAAGCCATCAATTCTGCAGCCCTACCCGTGTCATGACTTGCAAAGAGCGCGAGTGTCAAGCTGTGCGATTGGACCGGCAAAATTGACTTTGTAACTATCAAAATGGATGAATTTGATGTCATATTGGGGATAGAGTTCCTTCTCAAGCACAAGGTGGTTCCCGTATCGCTCACTGAATGTTTAGTCATCACCAGGTCCAACTCCACGACCGTGAAAACCAAGATGAAGCACCCAAGTAGTGTGCGCTTGTTGTCGGCCCTTCACATGAAAACGGGGCCCAGTGATGACCGAGACAATTTGTCTCGAGTCGAGAAATCTCCCACAAAGGACAGAAGACAGAAGTCTATGATGGGGCAAAAGTTCCCCGATGATGCGCCCATGGGCACAAGATCAAGGTCAGCCCGAGACGATGCCCTTATGAAGAGAGCAGTTATGTAAAGGCTCGACCCAAACTAGGGTCTCATATAGGCCTATACCCTAGATACTTGATTAAAATGACCTTTAAAAGTGAGACATGATGAGTAAATACTTCATTTATTAAATAAAATGGTAATAATTCGTAAAGCATGCAGCTGGGTACCCAGGTGAGTACAATTCAATCCAACCAATGAAAGCTGAAATTAATAACTCTCTAAGAACAACCCGTAGCTCAACCAAAAGACGACGCAACACCATAAAAGCCTGATAACTCGAGAACTTATGTCTCGACAACTATCAACAAGTAATCGACCTTTAGGTTTGCTCGCACAATGCAGAAAAACACCTGGGAGTATGACCACAAAGAAAATACTCCAACAAAAGGTAGCTTGACAACGAGAATCAAGATTCAACTGACCCACAAGCCACATAAACAAACCAACACAAGCTGCAAGTCGACTTGCCATGCCAAGCTTCACCTCAAGCTGAACATCAAACCATTCTCAACCAAGCTTTCAAAAACAGACCGTACCTTTCGAACACACACGACCTGCCAGAATACTTGAGCGCGCAACCCATTGGCCTCCATCGAAACTGGATCGCGAGGAAAGGGGATCGAAAGGGAGAAAGGTTTTCGCGTGAGAGAAAGAGGAAGAAATCGAAGGGGAGGAACGTAGAAGGAGCAGAAAAAGGAATCGATGAGTGTTAGGCAATTTTCGGTTAATCTTTGAGTATTTGCAATACGACCCTCAAACTTTTTATTAGTAAGAAATTTGACCCCATAATTCACTTGATTGCCCTCAAGCTTTTGAATAATACCAAATTAGGCCCTTGCATTTTCTTTGAATTAAAATCCAACAATCCTTTTAAAGGAAACATGTGAATGGATCTCAAGTAAACCAAAAAACGTGGTTTGTCAAAGTCATCCATGTTCCCATGCACGTGGACATCTTTGCAAACGATTTTTGAGGAATAGTAGTTTACCACTCTTCTTGCATAAAAAATAGACATAGTCTTAGGAAATTTGCTATAGATAATATAACTTCTTTTTATTGTCTATTTTAATTATACCCGTTTTTTTAATATTTCATCGCATAAGTTTGAGATTTTTTATTTATTCCAATTTTACTTTTTGTCGTCTCGAAGATTGATGGTAGCATTGATACAATACAATACTAATTGAAGACTGATTGTGACATTAATTGAAAACTATGGTGTAACATTGGTTGAAGTTACATGAGATTTTTCGCCTTTTACTAAGTCTATCCAAATTTTTTACTATATACAAATTTCTTCTAAAATATTTTTATTCATAGAAATTTTTTGATTTTTTTTATTGTACATGAAAAATCTTTATTTGTGTTCGAAATTTTATATATTCAATTTTAAAATATGTTAAAATAAAGTTAAAATTAATTACCAAAGTAAGTTGAAAATCAATTTTAATTGATTTTGTATATGAAGAATATTTTAACCAAAACTAGTTTATCAATATTAATATTTAAAATAATAATATGAATATAAAAAATGTAAACATATTTCTCAATTTTTAAGTTTTATTTATAAAGGCTTCCTATCATCCAAATTATAGGATTACAATAGTCAATATTACATACCACTTAAAGTTGTAACTTATAACATGTAATTGTGAGAGATTTATATCAAAATAACAACCAGTATTTTATACTAACAATGCTGAGTTTAGAGGTTTGATTCCTCCATGGATCCATTATGGATATGTATCATTTCGTAACATTCCTCTTAGATATACATTGTATATAATTATGCCTCATTAAATCCATAACATAAGACTTCAATGGAAAAAACCTTGTTAAAAGGAAAAAAAAAACAATAATAATAAATTTTAACAACCAGCTCATAAAAACACTGTTGGAAAAACCCAATAGAAAAAATTATACTCATGGGAAAATAATGCAGTTAGTCTTAACTCCTTTTGTGGAAACATCACTCGAGATCTATAATTTGTCGCATTAAAATGTTTTACACCTACTTCTCTAATGTTGCGGTGTGTAATTTCTTGGTAACTAAATCAACTAAGTTATCTTTCAAAGAAATTTGTTGAATGACGATGTGAATATTTTCTTTAAGATTATGATTGTAGAAAAGATTTTATGAGATACGTTTCGTTCAATCAATTTTGATATATCTGTTAGGGGTTGTGCCCTAAAGCCTAGTAATTAGTATATTTACGAACAATCATTTAATGTTATTTTCAATTATTAATAAAAGCTATTATTTTTTATAAATTGCGCATTTAATATTCAAACGTCTTCAACCTTGTCTCATTAATTGGATTAATATCGATATATCGTTGGTTATTTAGAAGAATATTTGGACAAGTATGTAGGATATACAAGTGGATCTAGTTGCAAATTTATAACATGAATTGTTTAGAGTATATAGATTAAGGCTAGGGTGTGTAAGTCTTGGTAACATTGTTGGTGCGGTCCGCTTTGCAAGAGTTGCAAACGACCCGATCCTAGTTGTTCATGTGGAGACATGTGAGTAAGGGCGCCTATGCAAAAAGGAATTTTTGCATAAGACGGGACCAGAAGTGTTATGATCAAGTTATTAATTTCGTTATAGATTCATATCAACTACTTCACTACGAATGATCATATGTTGATGTGATCTTAATCTTGAGTAGGTTGCGAACTCCTGTTTTATGAAAACGTCAATTGATGTCCATGGGTGAGATCAGTCAAAACAGAACTGGACAATAAGTGTCCCACGTTGGAGATTGTCATAATGAGTAGTTGGGAATGCAACGTCACAAGAAAGAATTCACGTCTTCCCTAATATTGAGAAAGATGTATAGTTGTTCCATCAAGTACTAATTTTGGGACTTACAAAAAGGGTGCACGCCTCTCATTAGCCCGAGAGGACACTAGTTTAAAGTGAGACTATAAAGAACTTGTTCATTAGAGGAATCAGTGATGCTTAAGGAGAAAGATGTAATCATAGGGGTAGAACGGATTCCATGGCCCATCACGAACAAGCTTGTGAAAGATCGTATGACAGTTGACTGATTATATTCTTGGACGTTAACTTGTCTATAGTGCGAGAGAGTTCAATAAAGATCTTTAGTGGAATAAGCCTGATGTTCATGATGAGGGACTGGATCCCAGGTCGTTATAGCTTTCAATCTATAGGTCCACTGGTCCCTGGGCTAGCTCATAATCTTTGATACACTATTTTATTATATAATGAATTTGAATAGTTTAATTTCAAGGATTAATTATGTTGGACATGATTAATACAAGTGTTAAGTTTAATAGTTTAATTTAATGAGTTAATATATAGGATATATTAAATATAATATATAATATTTATTGGATAAATATTAAAGATGAAAAATTAATTTATTGGATGAATTAATTATAAATAATTATAGGATAATTATTGAGTACTCAATTATAAATATGTTAGATATATTGGATTAATAATTATTGGATAATTATTAAGTTTGAGAATTATAAATTAATATGTTGGACATATTATTTGGTTTAATAATTATTTGATAATTATTAAATTGAGAATATTAATATGTTGGACATATTAATTGAATTAATAATTATTGGATAATTATTAAAATAGATAATTAATATATTGGATATATTAATTATAAAGATTTATTTATTTAATAATATATTGGATATATTATGATTTTGGAATTTATTGGATAAATATCAAATAAAATAAATAAAACAATATATGAGATATTGTGTAAACTTTGAAAATCCTCCCCCTAAATGGAATGAAATTTTTCGTCCACCCCTCTAGGGAGGGAATGAATTTTCGAATTCCTTGTTTAAAAAGAAAGAGAAAAATATTTGATTTTTCCAAATATTTTTAATATTAGATATTCATAGGTATTGTATTTTCATATTTTAAATATTTAGTACTATAAATAAGAAAGTCTTGGAGGTCTTCTTTCTTATCAATTTATAGTAACCTAATTCTTAAATTGAGAAACCCTCTAAAAACTAAGTCATATTTTTCCTCTAAGTCAAAACTTTTCTCAGCTTCTTTTATCTAAGAAGCTTCTCACCAAGTACTCAGTGCACCATTGGAGAGTGGAAGATTGAAAGAAACTAATAAAAAAGGTCCAAGGAATTGATCGAGATTGAACTCAGCATAAAACCCGCCAAAATTGACCAGAGGTTCTTTAGTTTTTCAACAACAATTAATCATCTAGGGGTTACATGTAGATTAATAATTAATTGGATTAATTATTGAATAAAATTTTTATAATTACCTACACGCTTCTGTCGCGTTTATTGCATGCTCCTACCATACAATTCTCAACGATATCCCATTGGATCTGTGTTCTACATTTTAAATTATCTTAGCATACGTCGTTGGACAAAGTACAAGGAAAGCCATATGTTCCACGAAGATGTTGATTCATTAATCTCAACCCTACGCATTCTCGACTGACCTTATGAATTACAAGAATTTCAACCTGATTTGAAGAAGTGGTTGTATTTAGTTGTTTTATAGATCTTCGTGATATAACAATTCATTCATATGTGAATACATAACCTGTTTAAGATTGAACTTTATGTGGATTAGATAAATATCATGCATCTGCTAAGCAACTATATAAAATTTTAATTTGTTTGAATAAAATAAACTCATATCTTTCCTTGAAGATCATATAGTACACACTTAACTTCGCTTGATCAATATCTTTTTGTAGAAGAAGAATTATATCTAGCGAATAAATTTACTAAGAATATTATATCAGGTTGTGTATTATTAGCTAGATACATAATTGCACTAAGATATAATACTTTAGGCCAAGAAGTTCTTCATTATCTTTTTTAGGACGAAATATGTCATTTTTCGCAACAAGTAACCGAACTATCGTTGGAACGTCCAATGAGTGTCCTTTGACCATGTAAAACCTTTTTTTAAATCTTTTTTATATAAATTGATTGATGAATAATATCTCGTCTTCTAGATGCTCTACTTACAGATCTCACTAAAGTAAGAAAACCTTATCGTTACTGCTTATAAGCAATAATTTTTTAGGCTAACCAAATACGCGTTTGAGTTGATTAACACTGTCAACAAGAAGAATGACATGCTTGTTAGAATCTTGAGGAGTCATATTTAGGCAAGAGTGAATGCCATGACAAGCAGGACTATGCCATATGCATCTAAAAGGCCTATTACGTAGAAATTCATATTTTAAAAGAGTTTGTTGATGTAATAACCCGACAAGCTAAACAGTCATAACATGAAATTCTCACCAAGCATGCATGATTTAGACAATTATAAACAAATAAAATTTGTCATATTTACATTTTTTAAGTAATTAACTATAAAATTGTTCAATAGAAATAACAACAAATCTTAATAAACATAAGACTATATATTTTTTCATGGGTGTCTTGCTGCATATATTATGGCCTTTTATTCCAGTTATTAATTTCGATTCAGTTGTCGGCATGCTAGTTAGGTCTTTTATGTTTGAACATTATTGATAATTTTGTTTTAATAATTTTGGTCAGGGGCTTAGAAGCAGTTTAAATGTTCTTTGGTATTTGAATTTATTGGAAGTTGTTTTTTTAGATGTTTTTGTTTAACTGAATTTTAAATTCATGCATGCGGGTAAGAGTCCATGCTTGGGAATGTGTTAGAAAATTCGGGTTCTTACAACTATATTAAAGAAGAATTTTCCATTGTACGAGTAGACTAGCCGAACTACATATGTAGACATTTATCAGATAATTAACGTACATTTTATGTAGTTAGTGCTTACTTGTATATATTTAAAGGTTGAAAGGAGATTTGCACACGCATATTTAGAGGTTGAAAATGAGGTTTTGAAGTTGGAAGATTTATCAGATCTAACGACTTTTTTTTTTTTATAAAATAATATAGCTGTAGATGTTTAGTACAATAGATGACTGACATAAAATAATGAATGAACAGATTTCCTTTATTGAAAACAACATTTTTAAAAAAAATGTCACGACGAGCCTAAAAAATAGCCTTTTAAAAAAAATTATATTAAGATTTTTCATGACGGTTGCAAAAGATGACGAGTGTCCGTCATCTTTTTATTGACATTGAAGACTTTAGATGATGGACATTACCCATGATCATCTATTGTTAAAGATGACTAACAATGTCAATCATGTAATGCTTTTAATGTCGGGCACATACCATGACATGCATTGCCCATCATGAAAAGTTTCTGACATCCAAAAGCTTCGATATCACCGCACCTACCCGACATCTTTTCCTATCGACATATCTAAACCCAAGTTTATATTTATACTAGTGAATCTAAGTGTTCCGTAAGCACATCTCAAAAAACTTAATAGTTTAGAACTCAAATATATAGTGTGCTTCTTCCGTGAATATTTACCATATGGCTTTCTTGCTTTTCAATAAAGTAAACTTCTCAAAATCTTTACGACAATAATGCTTAGGTCACCAGTTTGTCTGTGAACCCTTAAAATATTCTTCTCTCTGTATTTATTTATTTTTTTTAAGTATTTATTTCA
>JBBMEG010056149.1:4338-15594 GCA_037832605.1 Cyclanthera cordifolia
TTGCATACCCCGCCTCACATGTGAAAAAAAGAAATACAATTTATAATCAATACTACTAACAGACAAATAAAATGTTGCTAACAAGAACACTAGCTCAACTGATATATGTGTGTTTCCGTGACCAAGTGGGCATGAGCTAAAATCCCATCCCTCTCATTTAACTAAAAAAATTAACAGAATCTTAACAATCCAATGAGAGAAGAAAAAAAATACATATTCACCAGTCTAGACTCGTGATAAACCCATCATGTGAATCAAAATTTATGGCATACATTGATTCCAAATTTGTGATATCCTTATAATACCTTTTCTGGATCCTTTATTGACCCATTCCCTCGAATGTATACACGACAACCTGTAGTAATTTCCACCCGTTTCAAGGAATTACCGCGAGGTCCCAAAAGCCGCCCTACAAAATTAAACTGGCATCCACAAAAAAATAGAAACATTTAGTATTAATTTATCCACATTCCACCCTTCTATACAAATATTGTTTTTACAAGAAACGAAAACATCAATGATAAAATGAAAGTGTCACACCAAGGAGAGAGCTAAGTTCTAAACTTTATTTACAATGAAATATTAAGAAAAAACAAAATAAGTCTATAACTCTCAAGAAGATGAAAGACCAACTTATGATCCTAAGAGGGGAGAGTTTGTGCATCTCAGGGATGATTTCATGAATCAGCTACACAACCAGGAGATGAACTCGTGCATCAGGAAGCTCCATCAGATATAGAAAAATTGAAAGGGGGATCAAAACTCATCCCAAGTCGGCGTCGAGTGGTGAAATGTGTGAAAAAGACTCACAACTCATCACCAATCAGATCGGCGAAAGAGTAGAGTGACCCACCCAAGCTTCATAAGGAGCACTACCTAGCTCAATTCTTAAGTCGGGAAAAGGTTGTAGAAGAAGAAAATTGCAAGAAAATGCTTCGAAGCAGTGAACTCTCGAACATTCCCGATCGACAAAAACTGCGCTCAACAATCGGTCAACACTGATGAAGAGGAAACCGTATTGAAACACAAACAAATTGTTGCCCTTCCCTTCGCCATCATCATGGGATGTAGCTCCATAACGATTTTTATCGCACGCATGAGGGGTTCGACAACCGGCTTCAATGAGCCACCATCAAAACTAAAGGATATTTGAGAAAACATTTAGAAATTTGGGCTAAAAAATGGAACTGGTCTATTTGAACTGAACTGATTTTGGAAAAACAATCTAATTAAAATTCAACAAAGACCAAACCAGTATGTCTCTTCCTTTGGGTCATCAATGGTCATTCTTCCATAGATAGTTGGCCCAGCAACAAGGCCTGCTCTGAGATCTACCTGATATTCCATTGATATCCAAAGCCCATCGATAAGTAGAGCTGGTCTAAGCTCCATCTGGTGTCGCGTGGGATGAGTTGTTGAAGGGCTGAAACCGTTAGGAAAAACTTGAGCAATCACTGATTTGTGCTATACATGCAAATCTGAGTCGAGCAAGGATGTGGCATCGGGGGCCAATAGATTGTTCAAGGATTGTGTCGCTAGAAAAATTAAAAGAAACTTAGATGCGCAATGATCAGGAAGGAGCATCGTTCGTAGATCTGTCTTGCTAAAAAAAAGATGGCTTTGTGAACAAGGGGAAACAAAAGTAGAGATTGGTGTTTTGATAGTGACGAAGATGAAGGAGAGAGATGTGCCATTGCTTGTGAAATGGTCGTGCCATTGTACCTCCTCTGGCCTCAATGAGGAGCGGCACCAGAGGAGCACGGGGAAGTATTTAGGTTTGTGTTTTGGGAGAGTTCAACGAGAGAGGGAGTTTCTTTACTATCAGAACTTTGTTAAATATAACACTCATTTTTATACAAATAAAATGGAAATTTGCACTTTCACATAACTTACATTGGGGTAAGTATCCACGGGTATTTCCAAACGAAGAATTCTCTTTACGGTGAGTGAGCTAGGACTTGCGGGTGCACTTTGCCAGTCCATTGTCATCCCAGGGGGCCTACTTAATCTCTGCTGTATACATCACAAAGCTTCAAACATCTTATCAACAAACTAAGAAATACATTTCAGAAGACTAATTAACATCAATATCATCCTCTATATAAGCATATAAGAGACTGGAAGCACAGGAGATATCAGTATGCAATGATAAAATAGCCAATCAGGGTATGCCAAATGAAGAGGAAAGAATTGAACATGAGAAAAATAACCTGAAAAACTAACATGAGAAAAATAACCTGAAAAACATACTCATGATGTAATGTAATCTGTATATTGATGAAACATTCTTCAAATGTTCTTTTTTTATTTTGTTTATTTTATTTTAACTAGTCAAAGTGTTCTTGTAATCATTACATTGAATAATGTTGCAGTAAGAGGTCGACTTTTACAAGAAACGTTGGCTTTATCTATTCGTTACACATACTTGGACAGATAAATACTTGACAAATTTTATTCTACATTTCATCTAAGCGAGTGCTCTTCAGGCTGATAGATGGCGCTCTTTCCGTTGATCTTTAAAGGGGAAGACCAGCAAGGGCAACCAGCGGTCCAATTAGAGGATACGATGATAAGGTCTTGTAGAACATTAGATCATGTACTCCTATAAAGCCCGGACGAATCTATGTCAGACATGCATTCTTCCGGACATTTCTCAGACACGTGTCATTATTTATTATTTTTTTAATAATTGAACACACTTCGGACACACCTTGAACACCTCTTGTAAACATAGGTGGTCTTGATCCCAAATGTTAAAAGCTCAAACCCAAAATAATTAATGCTATAAGCAACTAAATAATAAAAAGGTAAAGGAAACGATTAAAAAAAAACGAAAAAAGTCATACTCTCTCATTTATCAAAAAAAAAAAAAAATCAACCACCTTCCTCTCTTCATGAAACAAATCCATTTACATCTTCTAAAATACTCATTTGCCGCTACCTCTATGCGACATGCCTAATCGACGTCCATTGTAATTAACTTGATATTATATGCTTTTTAGTAGAGTACATTTAGTATTTTATGCTAAATTTACATATTTAGAGAAGTTGAGAGCTATGAAGAAAAATGGTACATGGATTCCTACTAGTTTACCACCAGGAAAGCGCACAGTTTGATGCAAATGGATTTTTACTACTAAACACAAACCAAATGGAAGTCTAAAACAATTCAAAACTCGTCTTGTGACCCAAGGACTCACAAGCATATGAGTTTGGCAATCAAGAAACATTTGCACTAGTAGCCCAGTTGAATATTGTTAGGTACTTCTATCAATTGCAACCAATCTAGACTGGTCATTCTTCCAACTTAATGTGAAGAATGCATTCCGAAATGGTGACCTAGTCAAGGAAGTTTATATGAAAGTTCACTTGGATTCAAAGATCAATATACCAGATAGAAGGTGTGTAAACTCATGAAGTCTTTGTATTGGTTGAAATAGTCACCTTGAGCTTGGTTTGAAAAATTAGCTGATGTGTTGAAGCAAGATGGATGGCTATATTCAAAATCAGTCTGATCATACTCTATTAGTTGAACATTCATTGCTATGTAATTGTTAAAGATCTCACATTGGAAAAGCGGAGAGACCTCCAAACATTTATAAGATAGGTGGGCTACTCCTCTCATTACCAATTAGTTTTGAAATGGATGCTCAGACTTTTTAATATGGTATCAGAACTCACTAACTCAAACGGGTATTTCGACCAATAATATGAAATTCGGAGCGAATTTAAGATTGGTGAACCACAAAAGAGGCACAAGCTTAAGAGGACGTGTTAAGTAGGGGTGATTTTGGTTCGATTATCGTCGATTTTGTGCAAACCGATAATCGAACCAATATCTTTGATTTTTTAATAAGTTGGTCCGACGTCCGAACCAATGTCCAAAAAAAAAACAAAATCATTGATTCGGTTATGATTTGGTTTTTGGTTTTGGTTTCAATAAAAATTTTGGTTTATTTTTCAAAAAAATTTGTCTCATTTCAACTTATTTTTAATTTGATTTTAAAGACTTTTATTTTACGAACAAAACATAATACTTTCTATTAGTATCAAAATATTTACAATTTTTTACTTCATATTTCACATTTAAATTTGTTCTTCGTCTTCCATCCAATTTAAATACCGACGTATAATTTTTTTACTTATTATTTATATATTCAGTTGGGTTTAATTTTTTATTGGTTCTTCATCAAGAACCGAAACCGAACCGATATTTCGATCACACTGAATGATCCATTATTGTTCTAAAAAACCGAACCAGTCCATTAGTTTGGTTTTGTTAGTTTTTTATTTTTATCTTTCACCACTAGTGTTAAGAATCCCTCGTTGAAAAAGTTGATATTCCTCCAAGCATTTATAAGATAGGTGGACCTCTCATCACCAATAGATTTTGAGACGGATACCCACACTATCTAATAGTATTGTTACTGAGTTTATAGTATATGTAGACGACACTCTCACAAGGAATGTTTCTGAAGTAGTAGTACATTTCAAACAACTCTCAAGAGAATTTGAAATTAAGGACACAGGACACCGGACTCAGGACACCTGATATTTCCTAGGAAAGGAAGAAGCAAGATCCTACAAAGGCATATTCGTCACTCAACAAAAGTACACGTTGGATCGTTTGAAGGAGATTGGAATGAATGGTTGCAAACCAGTGAGTATACCTGTGTATGCAAATACCAAACAGGGAGTTAATTCTAAAGATGAGGTAGTTAATCGCGGCATATATTAACTAGTTGGAAAGTTGATATACCTAACTCAAACTCGTCCAAATATTAGCTTTACTGTTAGAGTGATAAGTCAATTACTAAATAGACCATCTAAAGAACATATGGCAGCTATTGAGGTATCTCAAGCATGATCTCTGAAGACCACAAATCGTTCATTGGAAGTTTTCACAAACACAAAGTAGACCGGCTCTCCTGATGAGCGAAAGTCAATGTCAAGGTATTGTTCGTATATATGGGGAAATTTAGTCACCTGGCGCAACAAGAAACATGATGTAGCACAAAGAAATGTTTAGGCCCAATTCTAATCACTAGCTATTGGTATATGTGAAGGAGTTTGGCTAAAACATCTTCTCACTCAACTCAAGGTAATGATAGAAGGCTCCAAAGAAGTATTATGAGATAATCGGTCAACCATAACTGTTGCCAAAAATCTGGTACAACATGACAAAATAAAGCATGTTGAGACTGTCAACTCATTAGTAAAAAAATCGAGTCTAACATTATTAAACTCAGATACATCCCTTATCAGCAACAGGTTGCAGATGCATAACTAAGGCATTACATCACACTAGCTTGGTGGGTTAATTCTTAAACTCGACATAACAAAATGAAGCATGTTGAATTGTCAACGCATTAGTAAAAAATCGAGTCTAACATTATTACACTCAGATACATTCCTTATCAGCAACAGGTTGCAGATGTATAACTAAGGCATTACATCAAACTAGTCTTGGTGGGTTAATTCTTAAACTCGACATGACAAGTATATACCACCCAACTTGAGGAGAATATAGAAAATCAACCTTTTTTTTATAGGAAATGAAAATCATTTCATTGATTGATGAAAGAGTCACAGGGAGGGAGAAGAAGACTTACAGCTACATCCAAATCGAGGAAGGGGCATATTGCCAGATTACAAGTGGGAGAAAGAAAATCCTATACTTGGATCTTGCTGCCACGATGAGGAGATCAAAGATGAGCAAAGACTATGCATAAGAGGATGAGAACCAAGCAAGCTTCAATCGAAGATCAATTGCCAAGATGTTTCAGATCGTTCCAAGATATCGAATCAGCTTGATCATCCATCCGTTTGATGACGATTCGGGTTTTATCAGTCGGTCCACACGAAGGGTTTCCCCATCACAATTGTCTGGTTCCATCTTCATCTAGAGTAGAGAAGTGCCACTATCACACCAGAGCTCAAAAGAGAAGTGGAGCTATACAGAAAGCACCAAGGGAGGAACAAGCAAAGACCCTTGTTCTTCATCGGGTTGCGAGAGAGAGACGAATGTTGAGGTCAATCACCTAGTCCAATGTGTGCCCTAGGAGTAGAAGGGAAAGAACTTGTTACTCGAAGAGGATCGAGTCTTTCCTCGGAGGGAGATAGAATTGATGTCACTGGTCTTTGGCTGATGCTCATCCAAGAAGGGGAGTCTTTGCCTAATGGCAACATTGCAATCCTTCATGTATACTACATTTGATTCAACTTCAAAATTTTCCAAATTCATGACCTTGGTCTATTGATTCTTCCAAATACTTTATGGTCAAAATCTAAGAAACATGAACACTTTTTTTTTACTAAGTATTCATGTCGCACGCGTATCTACTTTCGGACACTTTTTTATAATTATTTTTAAATCCTTAACACGTCATGAACACTACGAACACTTCATGACCGCTACTTTCTTTATGACCAGAGAACTTAGAGCTTCCCACCTCTAAACTTAGGGGTAACCACACGCGTCCGTCCCAAAGCTACGCATTGAGAGAATGTAGGAAATGGAGGTAAAATTTGGGGTGCCTAGGAAATTAATCCCCACAACGGCATCGAACATGGGACTTTAAGGGGAACACACCCTCAAGGCCCAATCGCTCAACCACTGTGTCACCCCTAAGGAACGAATACACCATTTAAAACTTATATTTTTCAAGTAGTTGATAACACGACGTGACAATAGAGACAATCAACAACGAAGTCCATTGAAGGTAAATGGACAAAAATGGAAAAAGGAGAGAGATGGAGAGGAGAAAAATAAGGGAAAACAAAAATATTTTAGGACGGTTAAGTGTTAGGTTTTCTTATGAATTTTGTTTTGAGGATATTATAGTAGGCATTTGTTAATAGGATAATGAGGCTTGATTGAGACTTAAATGAACTCATATAACTATCCGGATAAAATTTACTAATTAAATTTTGATTTTCAATATTTTGCATAGTTAGTAAAATAATTAAAATATTTTGGATTTGATATTGTAATGCCATATAGTAAAAAATAAATACGTAATGTGTCCCCAACGTACGCGTGTCCTAAATTTTCAAAAAAAATGGTATGTCGTGTCTGTACATGTTAGGTCAAAACTCATTGATAGGTGAAATATTTTATTTGGCGGTTGCAGATCAAGTTTTATAAAATATTTATTTGATTTTTTGGAAAGAATTTAAGATGCATCACACGACCCATGGTTCTAACAAAGCCTAGTAGTTGTACAACGAGGAAGCCAATCCCATAAAGTAGGAATTGTTCACGAATTGGATCAATTACTTGCAAGTGAAAAAGTAACTGAAAAAACATTGAATAAGAAGTCTCAGAGCCAAAAAAAACTATGGAAATTGAGTGGTGGAGCTATAAATATAGCTGAAAATTGCATCAGAGAATGCCTTATCCCTCTGTATCCAACTTGGTGTGTGATGTGCCACACCAAGGTTTGAATGTCAATCTCACCTTTTTATCCATTGTCCCTTTGTTGATAGTTTCTAGAAAATTGTATTGGAGGCATTTGATTGGTCTCTTTTGTTCCCAAATGAGATTCTAGATTCACTCAAAGTGGTTTTGATGGTAGAAGACACTGGAGATGTCTTTCATCTGGGCTTTTTTCTAGATCCGTTGGGATGAAAGGAACAATCTTATCTTCGATCATGTATCTTCATCTTTTCACCAAGTACTAGAATTGATGCTATCAACGGAGTACTTTTGGTGTACATACATGGACTTTCATTCTTCTTATAGTTTATCTTATTTATTTCCAATTGTTAATCATTCTTGCAACACCTCTTGTTTTTTGGAGATTTTTCTCCTTATTTCATATGAATAATGAAAATGTTTGTTCTTCAAAAAAAATACTATGCATCTCTCTCAAAAAAAAAAGAATTAATTACAAACTAAGTTCGCCATCTATTGCAACAAGCTTGTTTTCCTAATAAGATATTGTAATTAGCTATAGTCATGGCACACTGCAACTTTTATTACAGCCCAATTCCTCAAGCTATGACCCTACTTCAGAAGAGAATTCACAAGGCTACCTTCAAACTATCAAGTTATACTTATACTATTGGCATATCATATGCTAGCCCATATAACAAAATTCAAACATAGTAAAATTGGACTCAACAAGGATCAGGAGCCAGTTACCAACGAAATTTTGATGATAAAACTAAAATAGTCAAATCCTATTTAAAACCACAAATAGTATTACCTCTTGAGGAGAATTCCAGCCACTCAAACCTGTACTACTAACATTCGATAAAAGGTTTGAAGAAGCCATTGGACTAGGACTTCTATGCCGAAGCCTATCAAGGTCACAGAAACCCTGGTTGGACATCATTCCAGAAACCCGCAATATCTCTGCATTTGAACAGCTTGCAGTGAGAAGTTACTGACAGAATTAAAAAGCTTACAAATAAAAAGGAAAATACAGAAATCTATTCGTGAATTAACTACAGAGAACAAGAATGCTAAAAAAATGAACTTAGTAACAAGATTAATTTGAAAGGGGAAAAAACTGCACAACTAAGAGCGAGATGAAGTTCATCAAAACCCTATTTGGAAATTTAAATAGATGTTGAAAGTTGAATCTTGGAGCACTACATGAGTATTACATCAAAACCAGAGTAGACAATGTAAAAAAGAAAATCCATCACTAACATATGCACAATTCAGCAGTCAAATCAAACTCAAGTGCAAAAATAGCAATCGTTATTAAGCATCCCAAAATCCACCAGCTGCCCGATCTAAACATACAAATACACATCTCCACAACAATTAAGCAGCTCACGACTACTTCAAGTGGTGAAATGCTGTCAACTATGCTCTGGCTAGAAAATATGTTGATTATATTTTTATATTTTAGTATTGGACTTTTATGTACTTTGATCCAAATGATGTATTATGGTTTTATGAGGGGTTTACAGTATAAACTTTCTTAAAAACTCTATCCTCTTTATCTAAAACTTTTTATATTTCACATCTCCTAAAATAAAACAATTTTTCTACTCTCCCCCATTGACATAGCTAACCAATTATAGATGAACCACTTAAATCGGGTGTTGTCTGTGTCGTGTTATTTGATTATTGATTGTTGTTAGGATTCTTTCACAACATCATTGATGTTTAAAACACCAAATTTTAGAGAATAACAATACCTTGATTCAAAAGTCGGCTGCAGATCGGAAGAACTTGCATGAAGGGGCCGAACTTCTGATGCTCCGCTAGTAGCTCCGACAAGTACTGACTACAGATTACAGAATCAACAGTCAAAGTAGGTGAATAATCAATCAACTCAATCGAGCGAAGGAACCTCAACACTCCTTAAATTAAAAGAAAAGAAAAAGAAGAAGAAACGAGAAATTCTCAGAAAAGGTTATAAAATAATGTACCTGTCGACATCGGGAGTGGTTCTAATGTGAGAAGAAGCAGTTCTTGCAGGGGAAAAATTGGTGCTGTACATACCTGACATAGCTTCGTGTTTATTGAAGTGAACTAGGAGCTGAAATGGATGCTATGAGAATTGGAGGATTGGAAAGTGGAAGATGGGTTCTGGTGAATCGAGGCGGCGATGCCGCCGGAGAAGACGGTGGATAAAGGACAGCTCCGATAGGGGAGGCGGAGACGGAGCTTGGGAGTAAAAGGGCGGATGCCTGGAAAGAGGGAAATGATTGTTAATGGTCTTCGTTTCTTTTCTTTTCTTTTTTTTCTTTTTTTTTTTTTTTTTTTTTTTTTTTTGTTAAAATATCATTTTTGCCATCTAATTTTTGATTTTTGTTACAAAATTTTTAATAGTCTAATTTTAATTTTTTTTTTATTATTCTACTTTTTTAAGTTGAATATCAATCATAAATTTTTTTTATAAAAAATTGATCTTATTATAAATATTTTTTTGTTAATTTTTCTTACAAATATTTAATAGTCTAACTTTAGAAATATGTCACATATTTTTGTTATTTGTATTAAAATTATCGAACTAATTTCAATTAATATTAATTTTAAATTTATCATAAAGATCAATTTTATTTTTTTTTAAATCTATGAAAAAAATTGAATTTTTAAAAATTTATTGATTAAAATGGAACAGAATTAAACTCCCTCCCCTTTGTTTTTCAGTCACTTTTGCTAGGCAACTGGGAAACAAAATTGGAACTTTTTTAGAAGTGGATACTGATGAGAAAGGAAACTGTAGGGGAATGTGTTGAGGGTTAAAGTGAAAATCGACATACTGAAACCAGTTAAGCGGGGCATGTTAATTAAAATCGGTTATATGAAGGAGGAGCAATGGGTTACTTTTGCCTATGAAAAATTACCGGATTTGTGCTATTTCTGTGGAAAAATCGGACATACCCTAAAATATTGTAAGGTTAGAGGAGAAGAAGGAGAAGGGGGTTTGCTTTATGGCGATTGGATTAAGGCGTCACCCTCCAAGTTAAGATTCGCAAAGGAACATGGCTTGTTTCATTCAAGGGCGTTTGAACAGAGGACCCCCTCGGGTTTTCGAGATTTGAAAAGTGTTAGAGGAAGAATAATTGGCCGGAATAAAGGGGAAGAAGCCAGCAAGGAAAGGTGGAGGAAGATGAAAAACACAGAGGAGGAAGGGGAAAAGGAGTTAAATCTAAAAGCTACGGGGGAGAAGAGAGAGTTGTGGGGCGAGGAAGGCGAAGGAGAAGAGGTAGGGGAGGACGACGGCGACAGATGGAACGAAGGAGAAGGAAAGGATGGTCGGAAGCGGTCGAGTGGAGACGTTGAAATCCAACGGTCGGACTGGGCGCGTGGGGAGAAATCGCGTGAGGAAGAAGGAAGGGGCTACAATTCGAAAGTTGCAGGAGAGGCAGAGAGACTCAATCAGGGAAGTACAGGCGGGAATAATATTTTGGGGAAAATAGAGACAGTGACAAGTGGGCTGGGCCAGGAGAATTATCAAATGAATAAGTTTAAAAAAATGAATATTGGTTGTGGGCTGGACTTGACTAAAGGGGGAGGGGCCAATCTGGGTGGGCTGGAAAACTGGAATGGGCTGGGTAAGAAAGGTGAGGAAGGGGCTAAGGTGGCTGGGCTGTTAAATGGGAACACTACTGAAAAAAAAAGAGCAAACAGACTGTATGGAAACGGAGAAGATGATTCTAAATGTGAAGGGAATTGGGCCAAGTTGCAAAGACTATGAGGATTTGAATGGGCTGAATTTTAATCAGGGGCCTAAAGTCTCCCATTTAAACCTGGAAGGGCATTCCAATGAAGCTGAAAAGGACTGTAAT
>JBBMEG010056180.1:0-15260 GCA_037832605.1 Cyclanthera cordifolia
TATTATTATGGAGTATTATAGGTAAAATTTTAAAAGAAACAAAATATAATAATAAAATATTATTGACTTGTATTACAGATACTTCAATGAATTTGTTCTTGTATATAGTTTTGTTCTAAAATGAAAAATATATAGTTGTCAAGTTGAATGAACGTAAACAAAAATATATGAAACAATAGGATGAAAAGCAAATATTTTAAAAAATTGAGAATATAATTACATTCATTATAAAATAACATAAATTAATGAAAAAATAGAAGGTAGGCATCTCAATGTACAACATCATTGATAATGGTAGCACAAAAATTACTAAAAAATTTTAAAAATGATGTTGAAGCTTAACTTTTTATGAAAAATGATAATGTAAAGATGTAGATTGTACAAGTTGGGGAGGCGAACCCGTGACGCTAGTGTACATTATGACTATGTTGAACTGGAATTACACCAAACAATGAAACCACTGCGACACTGATCCATTCGGTTCCACAACTTATAGAATTAGTTCTACCATAATCAATAATAAATAATTAAAATTATTAATTTGAAAAAAAAAAAAGAACTTTTTTATATTCCAATTCGAGATGTTTACACATTAATGATCAATTACACATCTATTTAAGATGTTCACACACATTTCCATAATTTTTTTTATTTCTATTTTGTCTTAACTATATCATAAATAATTCTTGAATGGCATATTTGAAAATTTTAAAAATCATTTGGATAAAATAGTCCAAAAATGATTTTCCATACTAAACCACACTTTAAGGTAGGTAGTATGATGATTAAATTATTTTTAATTTTTTTTGAAATTTTGGCTTCCATGATTTTTTTTTTTTTTTTTGAAAATTTGAAATTATTTTTATTCATGATGATTTTTTTTTCAAGAAATTGGATCAATATTTTTCGATAATTTATGCATGCATGCATCGCTAAGTTTTGAAAATTAAAGTATTATTTGATAATTAATAAGATTTCGTTTGATAGTTATTTAAATGTGTTTTGTTTTTCATTTTTGAAATTTAAGTTATTATTTTGCTTTAAAATCTCAAAAAACAAACAAATAAATAAAAAGACGTGGTCTGATTGACGACATTTTTTTTTCATTTTTGCTTTAAATTGGATGTTCTGTTTCTCATAGTTATGAACTGTTTTTAATGATTTATTTTAAATGAAGCATTTGATTCAACATGTCTCTGGAATGAAGCATTTTGGTGTAATTTTTAAAAGTATTTATATTACTATTTAGAATGAAAATTTATTTTAAATATTCAAAAGTTTGCTTTGAAGTAGTTTTTAAAAGTATTTAAAATAGAGATTTATTTTTAGTATTTAAAAGTAATGTTATAATCAAAACGATGTAATTTTTTTAAAATAATTAGTAAATATTAATTTGAAATATTCTTTGATAAAAAACACACTTAAAATATTATGAAATAAAATCTTTAAAAAAAATATTCAAAATACCATTTGAAAAATTGGGAAGGGACAGAAAAGTGATTTGAACTTAAAATAAATATTATATTAATTTATATTTTTTAAAATTGATATTAATTTTAAGTCTAAAAAACATAGTTATTTGCTTAATATATTTAAAAAGTCAATCCTCAATTGACCGTTTGGAATAGTTACATTGATTTCCTCCAATATTTTTAAGCACTCATTAGTAATAAATTCATTCAGCAATTTTTTTTTTTTTTAGTGATTTATGAGACAATTCCTTCCGATTGAAATCTATTTTAAAGCTGATAAATATTTTGTACAATTAAATCCATCGAAAATATATTTATTAATTTAAGATTTGGAAAATAGAAACTAAATTAAAAAAAAAAAAAAAAATCTTGTGAGGAACCTAATCTCTGACAATTCCCGATAGAAATGCTCCCATCCCTGTAAAAATACATTGTGAATTCTGCCTCATGAACATTTTTAATGAAACCCAAACCAATCAATCAATGAATGGGTTAAAATTATAACAGAAATCTAAATCGAGTTATCTTAACCACAAAAATAAAGTCAAACCCTAATTTTAAAACTTTTCAAACCCTCCTAATCCATTCATTTGTCCTCCCCTCTTCTCTCCATCTTTTAGTTCCCACCTTATATATAATCTATCTATCTCTCTTCATTTTCATCATCCTCTTTATCAATAGTCTCCTATCAATTTTACTTTCATAATAATGGCTTCTCCATCTCTTTCTCTTCGTGTTCTCATCTTCGTTTTCATTGTCGGCATTGTCACTGCTCAGGCTCCAACATCCAATTCTCCCATTGCCGCTCCCGGGCCAACAAGCTCTTCATCTGGTTCCACATTGTCATCAGCTCCATCGTCCTCAACCTCGACTCCGACAAGCTCATCACAAACGTCTAGCTCCACTCCATCTTCACCCTGATCTTCTGCTCCATCTTCAAACATGGCGGCTTCGTTCAGTACTTCGATGGATTTTTCGACGAACGATTCGTCTCCATTTTGCCTGATTCGTCCACTTGTAATTATAATAATTTTGATTAAGTGGAGTTATTAAAATTCAAAAATCTTATATTGAAAGAATAAAGAGATCATGTTCGAGATATATTCAATTTCTTAGTGATTTTTTTTAGGAAACATATATCTATTTGGATATGTTTTGGGATTTGTTCTAAATAGAAAATTCTAATATCCATAATTAGATTTTAACATTTAAAAATATTTCACACATAACAAAAAAAAAAAAAAATCAACTTTCTTTATTAATTTTGAACTAGTTTAACTTATTTTATATTAAGAAAAAAAAACTAGCTTAACTTAGATCATTAATTTGTGGGTTTGATTGAACTATCATTTTAACAAATTATTTTTAAATTTTTTTGAAATTTTGGTTTCCATAAAATTTCTTTCACTTTTTTATTATTCATGATGATTTTTTTTTTTTTTTTTTTTTTTTGAAGAAAATGGCTTAATATTTGTTGATAATTTATGCATGCATGCCCTCTTGGGTAAGAGTCATTTTGGTTTTCCTTCTACTCAAATTCTTAGGTTGATATTTTCCATGTTTTCTAGTTTTGTTATATAATGCCTTTTATTTTGTTCATATAATTTTTAAAGCTAAGTTTTGAAAATAATTAAAGTCTAATAATTATTATGTTCATAATTATTTGAGATATTTTTTGTTTTTTATTTTTAAAATTTAAGTCTACTTTGTTTTAATTCAAATATCTAGAAAAAACGGTTTAGAAGTCGTTTACTCATGCATCGGACCTTAGTCTGGGTCGGGAAAGAGGCAACATGCAAAACCAATAATTTAAAAAACTTAAAATAATTTGTACATTCTAAATTTTAATTACGGGATATGAATGAGACATGTATTACCTAATACAAAAAACTTAAAAATAATTTTAAAATTCTAAAATTTCAAAATCATAGGGTCCAATGTTATGTACACTCCCAGGTTGACATTACTAAAATTTAAACATTAATAGAGGGTTTAAGTATTTTTCATCTCAATCATTATTAAATTTAAGAGATACAACTTTTCATAATAATTCAGAAGACTAATATCTCTTAAAATTAATCTCTCTAAAAACAATGTTAAATTAATTCACGAGCTAATTATAGACTAATAATTCAGAAGTCTGCTTAAATTTTTCTTCCCAATCATTATTAAATTAAAAACAATAGACGAAAATTTTAAAAGAAACACAAGAAAGGCTATAAATTAAAATTAAGTTTTCAATAAAAAATATTAAAATTTTATTTGAATAAATATATCATAGTTGAAAAATATCAAAAAAAAAAAAAAAAAAACTCTAATTAATTATTCTTCTTTTTTTTTTTTTACTTTTTATTTTATTTTTTCAAATAATAAAATTAATGATGATAAATTTGTATTATTTGAAAGATTTGATTAACCAAATACGAAAAAAACTAGATCGTTGGTGAGATGAGTTTTTTTAATTAATTTTTTATTCAACGAATGTTATTATTCACGTAGAAATTTATTCATTTATTTAAAGATAAATGATAACCTATCATTCTTTTATTTGGTGAGATCAATTTTTAACTTGAATTATTTAAATAATTTTGCTTTTGAAATATTTCAATTTAAATTATTTAAATAATTTAGATGAACAAAAAATTTTGGATTTGTAAATAAAAATAGAACAAAGCTAAAGTGGTATGTAACTTATATGATTTGTTTTGTTTTTGTTTTTGTTTTTTTTAATTTAATTTTAATTTTAATTTTCTAAAGTCTTTTCCTTCTCTGCAAGTTATTTGAGTTTTAGACAGAAACGAGAGCAGGAGGTAGCTCACTCGAAATCTCGCTGCTCCGCCAAGTTCGACCTTCCATTTTCAGGTTCGATTTTTTATAAATACGAATTCAATTTTTTGTATTCAATCATTTGATGTTAGCATTTTAATCTCTTGCCTCCTGGTTATGGGTCGCAGCGATTTGGGAATTTAAGATGCAGCTTTGTAGAAAAGATTTCTTAGGTTTTGGTTAGATCATCAGATGAAGTAATCATAACGTTTAGCGAGTAATTCGATTCGGGATGGAGCTTTTATGTATTAGGGATTTGTTATTCTTTCTTTTTACCTTTTCATTTTAGATTTCTGGGTTTTTTTTTTTCGTTTTTTGTGATTATAATTTTGAAATGTACTTCGAACTTCTAGAGTTGATCTGGGTCTTGAATTATTTTTCTTATGAAATGTGTTTCGTTTATGCCATTGCCATCTTTCATTTCCAAGTGTAGCGACCCGTTAATTTGGTTCAGTGCTAGGAAACGAAGATCTTGTTTTTTTTTTCGTTTTTTTGTTTTTTTTGTTTTTTGAATTGAACAACAGTATTTGGGGTTGAGAGATCTTAACTTGTGACTTCGATACACGATTACTGATGAGCTAAGACGATTTGACGATCTTGCTGAATTCTTGGAAGCTTAGTGTATCAAGTTGTGGTGTCGATTCAATTTTTATTTAGTTCATTTTTTATTGGAAGTCAGTTCGATATTTTGTTTCAATTTTGTAGGTTCACTTGAAATTTAGCTATGTCTAGCTCTGCGATTGATGTTCCTCCCAAGGGTGGGTTTAATTTTGATCTCTGTAGAAGGAATGATATGCTTGCAAAGAAGGGTCTTAAATCTCCGACTTACCTCAAGACTGGAACTACCATTGTGGGTTTAATCTTCAAGGTAATTGGCAGCATTTATGATGTTACTTAATTCATTCTGTTTTGGTTCCAAATGTCCTTCCGGTCATTAATTCATTCTCTAGGTAATTGTCTTTTGGTTACAGTAACGTAAGTCCTGATTCCTGTAAACAAGGTCAATTGGCTTCGCGCTTTATCAATATATGGACAAATCATGTTCCTTTCTGCCTTTCGAGTTCTCTTTTATCATTCTATCAGTTTCAGAAGCTTGACCTTTTTTAGCTTGTAGTCATTGATCTTTCTGCAATAAAGTCTGAGTTTTGGTGGGCTTTTGATTTTGAAGGGAGCAATGCTTCTTTAAGTTCTCCTAATGTAATTTACAACCGACACTATAAACCCTCAGTTGGGCTAGGGCCCAACAATGAACATCCCTATGCTGGTCACAATGAAAACTCCCCAATAATGAAAGCAAAGCTATAACAGCAAGCCTTTTCCTACGGAATAAAGAATGATAGAAACCCAACAAAAGTGAGGGATGATATCCCGAATGAGCAAGAACATCCGCTACCAAACGGTGCTTCATATTTGATAATTGAAACAAGCTGGGAAACAGTAAGTAAAGAGGATTTCCCTCGCCCACTTATCTTTCCCAAAAATGGTAACTTTCCCATCCCCATTGAACGCAAAACAAAACTGAAAAAGAAAGGATACTCCTGATCAATATGCCTTTCCAGCCGGAAAGCCACTCAAAAGTAAGCAGACCATATTTGCATACAATAAATTTGTGCCAAAAATATGGATTCATGATGAAATCACCATAAAAATTTAGCCAACAAAGCTCTGTTAAGGGCTCTCAAATTACTTCTAAATTTCCATGGTTCAAATCCTCTGAAATCTTCTACCACAAACAATTGTGTATCTTTTCCCTCCTCAACTACCGCACATATGAAACCCTTCGTAAGATTTTTCACACTTTTGCACACCCCCAAATGCATCCTAAATAAAGAGAAGAAATAGGTAAGAATATGATAGGTTTTGTATTAGAAATAGTCAGGGGGTATTTGGGCAATTGATTAGAAAGTTAGTTAGAGTATAGTGGTTATAAATAAGAGAGAATTGTAAGGGAGGAGGGGGCAGACATATTTTGAGTGACTACACTTTGGGCTGAAGAGATAATTCTCTAGAGAGGGAGGTTCCAAGTCCTATCAAATACTTGGTTAGTTTGTTTTTTTTTCCTTTATACTTCTATAATATGGTGTTCTAGATCTTGGATCATATCCATTGGTATTAGAGCCACGATTCGTGGCGACGGTTAACATGGATTGGGGAGAGCTCGCAGAGCGTACGAAAGCGTTGTTCGCAAGATGGGATGAGAGAAACGCAAGGGAGCGGGAAGAAAGAAGATTAGAGAATGCAAGATTGGCCGAAGAACGCAAGAAGTGGGAAGAGAGAAGTTTAGAGAATGCAAGATTGGTCGAAGAGAATGCAAGAAAGTAGGAAGAGAGAAGATTAGAGAACACAAGGACATGGAAACAAAGGAGGGATATGCTAGTGGAAAAATATCCAAAAGAAATGAAAGAGGCTCAAAAGAAGAAAAGGATGAGATCATGAGAAGGAAGATAAGAGATAAAATTCTTGCAACAAGAAAATGCGTTACAAAGTTTTGGTGATGTCGATTGTGATCAAGAAACGATCAAAATCAGCGGGAAAAGAATGAACTGATGAAAAGAAAACACAAGAAGATGAAGAAAGGGAAAGTTGACATCCAATTACGCAGTCAAAGAAAAATTTTCAAGAGAGCAGGGAATTCGAGACAAGTTGCAATCAAGAAGAGAGTAGCAAGAAAATAAAGTAGTGGAGATGGAAGCTCTTGGAAGTAAGAATATATGGGAGGCTACTAAAAGAAAACATGAAAGATTGTGGGAGATACAAAAACAAGTAAAGAGAGTAGCAAAATTGAAGAAGATAGAAATTAAGAAAGGTGAAGCAACTTCGAATCTTGAAATCAAGAAGCGCCAAAGATGGCAATTTCGGCCAAAACGGAAAAAAAAAATCAGCGGGAGAGGAGTGAAATGGAGAAGAAAAGACAAAAGCGAAGGATGGGAAAGCACATCTTGTGGTTCGGCCAAAGAAGAAGTCAAGTCGATGTCCATTCTTGGTTCGAGCGAACGTGAGGGATCAAGAAAAGAATCCGAGCGTTGGACAACAAAAAATGTCAAAAATGTTTTTTGATGGAAATAAATACTATGACAAGGAGATGGATCGATTGGTTGAGGAAGAAAAACCCAAAGCATCAATCAAGGGTGGGTTTGAGAAATTTGGTTAAAAAAGAGAGAAAACGAAAACATGGGTGGTTACACCTTTCACGAACGAATCGTTGGCCAGAAACAAAGGTCAATCAGCTTCGGAGAATGGAGGTTTCGGGGGAAGGCCAATATCTAAGGGCTGATTTTTTGCTATTTGGCCAGCTATTTCATCAAAATAATGCTGGAATTTTTTAGGCTTTATATATATTTTTTTGTATACCCACCTTGAGGAAAGGTGCTTTAAAGGGACGGGTATTGATAGGTTCTGTATTAGAAATAGTTTGGGGGTATTTTGGCAATTGGCTAGAAAGTTAGTTAGAGTATAGTGATTATAAATAAGAGAGGATTGTAAAGGAGGGGCAGGCATATTATGAGTGATTACACTTTGGGCTCAAGAGATGATTCTCTAGAGAGGAAGGTTCCAAGTCCTATCAAATAGTTGGTTAGTTTGTATTCTTTTTCCTTTATACTTCTATAATACGATGTTCTAGATCTTGGATCATATCAGATAACAGAGTTGGACTAAATAAGGGTTATTTTGCCCCCTCAGGAAAGTAACTTTTCTTCCAAGAGGAGAGTCTTTTCCGAATCTTACCCACCACTGGATCCCAATAGGAGGAAGGAACTTGCTCTAAGGGGAGTTATCTACCTCACTACCACCCATACATCCCTCCTATTCAACTTCTCCTTCACATAGTTCAAACTCAATGGCTGATACTTGCCTCTGTTTATCTTCAGCTTTGAGATTGCAGCTATAAGTACCCTGTGTAATGGTTTAATTAAACTCTTGTAAGAGAAAACTATGTAGCAAAGTTAGCACGAGTTACTACATACATCGAGAGTTATGCTATTGATATTATAAGGCTTCCCCTAATTGCTCTATATTGAATTCTAGCATATCTGCCTTAATATGAAAGTTTCTTTAACTGGGAGAAAAGTAATAACAAGCTTTTAATGAAAACGAATGAAAGAATACTAGGGGTTCCACAAACAACCCAAAGAAAAGGAGCCATGTAATAAGAGTGCTTTGCAAAATAAGACTTAAGTTAGTTTCAAAAGAAGAAAAAGGTTGGAGATGAAAGAAAAGCAATGCCAATCCCTCTATTTGCAAGAAAACAATGAATAAATGAGCTGGTTCGATGGCGAGTGCCAATCCGAACTTGCTTGAAGAACCGACTTGGGTCTATTAACAAGTGTTAGTCGATGACAAGCCGTTTGGACCGAACCAATCCAAAATAGGGTTTCCCCCTCTTCACCAAGGTCGATGAATCGTCGTCTTCTTGTGCGAAGGAAACCGATCGAATCACCACAAACCACTGATGTTGTTGCGGATTGATAATGCTTCAAGACAGATGAGAAAGAAGGGTGTTGAGTCGATTCCTCTGCATACCATCAAAGAAAGAGGAAGGTGACGAATGATGGAGTTGTTCAAAGCCATTGAGATGATCAATGTGAATCAAAGCACCGAGCTATTGATTGGTCAAAGGGGAAGGCCAAGGAGAGGACGGTCGATGTCTATGCTGTGAGGTCGGAGGTCATCCTTTGGGGAGAGAGCTTGCTGCACCAAGGCCGGCAAGGATCAGAGAATACGACGCGTAAAACGTCGATCAATGGGAGGTCGAGAGGGAGGCTTTTTTGTAGTATGTACGGTGTGTGTCAAAGAACGATGCTGTACTTGCAATCTTTGGAGGAGGGAGGTCTTGTTGGTTGAGGTTTGGGGCTTCCATTTGCTCACTTGAAAGTCTTAGGTTTGAGACCCACAATTGAGCTTAATTGTAAAATCTCTTGATGCCTTCCAGATCGGGGCCTTGGGATGGGAGTGGGTGCTCTAGGGGATAGGAGAGCGAAGCTCCTATTATCGGTCACAAAAAATGTTATGTTACAGCAAAGTTTCTTTTATATATTCAAAAGTAATGTTTTTTCATAATCTTTCTGATTTTCTGCAGGATGGCGTTGTTCTTGGAGCAGATACGCGAGCTACTGAAGGCCCAATTGTTGCTGACAAAAACTGTGAAAAGATTCATTACATGGCACCGAACATATATTGTTGTGGTGCAGGAACTGCTGCAGATACTGAAGCAGTAACAGGTAATTGGTGATATCTACTTCTACTAGTTAAGTTCCATTTATAATATTTCTTGAACTGAACTTATTCTATTATTCTTGCACTTTTTAGACATGGTTAGCTCCCAATTGCAGTTGCATCGCCACCACACTGGCCGTGAATCAAGGGTTATTACTGCACTAACCCTTCTCAAGAAACACCTTTTTGGGTAATAGCCTTTTCTGTCTTCTAGGATGCTGTTGTGTCTCTCATCTATCTGTTGCATGAAACTTAAATCTTCCCATCCATTGTGTTCTCCAGCTATAGAGGTTACGTTTCAGCTGCTTTGGTACTTGGTGGGGTCGATGTTACTGGACCTCATTTACATACGGTGAGTTTTTGTTCTGGAAAACAAAGGATTTTAGGTTGTATAACTTCCCATCTCTATATGATAGGCTTCATTTGCAGATATATCCTCACGGATCAACTGACACGCTGCCATTCGCTACCATGGGATCTGGTTCTCTAGCTGCAATGTCTGTGTTTGAATCAAAGTACAAAGAAGGCCTGACTGTAAGTTCATATGCTAATATCAATGCAGACATGGTGTATCTTAGCTGTGGCACTGATTCTAATTCTGTTCACCATATTGATCGGTGGCTTTTATTTCCTCCTTGCAGAGGGAAGAGGGGATTCAACTTGTTACTGAAGCGATATGTTCTGGGATATTTAATGATTTGGGAAGTGGAAGTAACGTTGATATTTGTGTTATTACCAAGGTTAGTGATCTTAAGGTGTTTCGACTACTTAGAAAGTAAAGGAAAATTGAATCTAAAAAAGCTTGTTGGTTATAATATGTACATTTCTATGTATTGCAGGGCCAGAAGGAGTATTTGAGAAACCACCTCTTGCCAAATCCTCGAACTTACGTCAGTTCTAAAGGCTATTCCTTCTCCAAGAAAACAGGTTAGTTGGTTTGTTCTACACTCTTCTGTATACCTTTCATGTTTTGCTTCTTTTTCAACATCTCTACCTCATTAGTGTTTAAGGTGGACCTTGAGCCTAGATGCAGCCTAGGTGCCGATTTAGCGTCTCGTTCTTTGACATGGTGAGAAGGCAGTGAAGTCTTCAGCATTGAGTGCATGTGAATAGTCAAGACCCTTTCTTGCACCTTAGGGCTTCTTGATTAATTATATAAATAAACAGATTTGACTACCCTAAACTCAATAACCTTCGCATTGAAAGTATTTTTTTGTTATTGACAATCTGCAATTCGACTACAGCCTCGGGTTATAATTTTCTTTTAGTTGAATTGAGTTATAATTTTATAATTTTCTTTGGGTTGAGTCGGTTCTCAGATTGGTCAGTTTTTTGCTCTGTTCAATCCAAACTAAGAATTTTTTTTTTTTTTGGAGAAGAAACAATTTGATTGATGGATGTAATGAGGGGAGGAAAAGCTACATTGGCAATTTACAAAGACCACTCCAATTTATATAGGAAGGGTAGTGAAGCTATATGCAGAGACGTCTTTTTATAACCAATATAAAACAAGATGCACAATTTTCTCCCTTAAAGCACAATAGTCAAATCCTTGTTTTGGAAGATCCTTCCAGATTGACCACAAAAAATCAAGAACAAAATATTCTCAAACCAGCTTGTCTTTGTTTGTAAATGGGTACCCCTCAAGGAAATAAGCATTTGCAGTGGATCAGACGGAACAGCCTTTGACCTCTTGAAATTATTAAGAATATAATCCCAAAAAGCTTTAGCATACTGACAGGAAGTGAAGAGGTGTCCAAGAGTTTTTGCAAAGAGTGCACTATCTCCATAGGGGAGAGATGTACAAAGGAGGGAGCCTTCTTTGAACTTTTTTTCATTATTGTTAACGGTCCTTTTAGCCAATTCCCACAGAAAGAATTTGATTTTCTTAGGCGTTTGCCCCTCCCATATCTTCTCTTTCCATATCTTCGAGAATACAGGTGGGATAGGATTCTCAGCATTCACAATAATGTTCTTTAAAAGGGTGGTAGTAGAGAATGTCTCCCGGGATCAATGGTCCAGTAAAACTGATTGGGCTAATTGTTGAAAGAAACATCCTCCAGTGCATGGGAAAATAACCGATGCTCTTCGGCTTCAACATCATTCAAGTTTCTTTTCATGCCCAATGACCATCCAGCTGTGGTTGAGTCTCATGAGTCTGCAACAATGCATCTTTAAATCTTAGAGACGCTAAGGATTTGTGGGAACAAAGTTTGAACAGGGTAGTTCATTAACCAACAGTTCTTCCAAAATGAAATAGAAGTGCCATCTTCCAATTTTCCTATGATTCGACCATGTATTAGACTTCCATGATTGATATAGTTTTCCAAGGACCTCGAGAAGTAGAGAGTATACTATTGGAACTAGCTTTTGTAAAGTGGTGTGAGCCAAATTTTGTTAAGATAACACACCTCCTATTTACACATGATATGTGTGTAAGGTTAATTAAAAAGATAAGTTCTTAGCATGTTGGTAAGGAATACATTAACAAAGTAGGCAGCTTGGGTTCGAGTAAAATAGTTTTGTACTTTTCTTTTTTTACAAATTTATGTGCTATGAATTAGGCATCATGGCTCTGCGGTTTATTGACCCTTTTCATGTATTGGAAAAGGTTGCTAGTATAGCGTATTGATTGGAACTGCCCGACAATGTGCGCATACATCCGGTATTTCACATTTTGGTGCTTCCTAAAGCTGTTGGAACCTCATTTCCTGTTTTTTCTGTACGGGATGGTATGGGTGCCGACTTAAGAGTCCCCTTAGTTCGAAAGCTGTGTTGGGAGTGCAAAACTCTGAGGAAGTGGAAGGTGATCGTGATGCTTTGATACATTCGGATGGTTGTTCACTAGAGGATGCACCTTGGGAGTCGTTTTCGTTCATTCAGGCACAATTTTCAGCTTTCCACCTTAAGGACAAGGTAGCTCTTTGGAGGGCGGGTATTGATAAACCCTAGGTGATGCAAGTGTATTCGCGAAGGGGGAAGAAGAGGAGCTAGTGTAGTTAGTTGCGCACATGGGGTTGTCACGTGGGTGTTAGGAGAATTGGTTCATACTTTAGGTAGTCATTTGGGTGGGAGAATTTATTCATTCATATTCGGTTGTTATAGGTTTTCTTCTACTTGAAGATTGGAGGGCAAGTAACCCTATTTTTCCTTAAGCTTTGGTAATAAAATCGGATAGATTTTACCATAATTCAACTCAACTCAACTCAAAAATATATGGGTTGGATCGAGTCGCTCTAATACATAGGGTTGGTCACACAAATTCAAGTTTGTAACTGGACTAACTCCAACTATGTTATCTTTTTGTGCTTTACTTTGATCTCTTAAAAACAATCTCATTACTAATAACTCTAGTTTCTTTGAACAACAGAGGTTCTGCTGACAAAGATTACGCCATTGAAGGAAAAGGTGGAGATAATCGAAGGAGGTGATGCTATGGATGAGTGATAACAAAAAGAACAAAGGATTTCGGTTCTCGGGGAACTTCAAAGTATGGTTCTTTATTTGTCTTTTTCTTTTTTCCTTTTCTCAAGTGGATTTTACTAGAAAATTCAGTTACGCCTTGAGTTCATGCTGCCAATGACTTAATTTAAACTTATCATTATTTCCAACCCTAGAGAGCTGTTAGATAGAGTCAGTCAGTTTGTTCAAATCACCCGACTTCTTTAGAATTCGATAACTTTGTTTCATGTGTTCGTATTGTTTTATTATCGACTTGACTTTATACGGCATTCAGTATCGCTTACAAATTTCACTTTCCAACCTTGAATTTTGTGAATAGATGTGTTGCTTCCTTGGGAAGGTTCCTATCTGTGAAGATCAAGAGACTCTTGGAAAAAAGAGGGAAAAAAAGAAAGGATAAAGGCTCACAAGCACATTCAAACAACTAGTGTAACTTTAAAAGAAAGTTCACCTTTTCTCTAAGCAGTTTCAAAACCTATTTTCTTGTGAACATTCACTTTTTTTTTTCTTTTTTCTTTTTTTTAACATTAGAAGAAATTTGAACCATAACTTCTTAATTATGAACACATATCGATACTGGTTGAATTATTGCTCTTGTTTACCGTACTTGGATCTTGATAAACACCATTACTTCATAATTATATCTAACATATTAACTTCTTTTTTATGGGTCCTATAATTTGATGTTGACTTTTGTTGCAAGTAAACTCCCTGGAATTTGTTAGTCATAGTTGATTTTAATTTTAATATATCTTGATGTATGCTAATGTTGAACTAAATAAAGTAATACAAATGTTGAATATTAAATTAACAAAGTCAAGAGGTATGATTTCACTGAATTAGTTTCCCTATTTTTTAAATAAATTAATTTTCTATGGTAACATTTTTTTTTTTTTTTTGTAAATCAATTACTAATTTTTCCCAATGATTATTTAGAAAACTTGGGAACACCCTGCTATTTGGTACGAGATTTTGAAAGAGTATTTCAAATTAGTATTTACTAAATACTTTTTTAAAAAATTGCACCTGAACGAGTTTTTGATTACAATTATTACATCAAAATACTTAAAATAAATCTTAATTCTAAAAATGTTAATTTTAAATATTCATAAAAATTACATCCAAACAAGTTTTTGACTGCAGTCATTATTAATCATTACTTCTAAATATTTAAAATAAATCTTCATTCTAAATTACTAATTTTAAATGCTTTTAAAAATTACATTCAAATAAGTTTTTGACTACTATCATTACTTCTATAGACTCAAAATAAATTCTCATTTTAAATACTAATTCTAAATATTCTTAAAATTTCCATTCAAACCTCCCTAAATTGCAAAGATAACCTAAAGCATTTTTTTTTTGTTGGTCTATGATTAAATATTCAAAAACTAATCTAATTGTATCCACTACCATGCAATGGAAGTCTTGGCAATTACAAGCATTTAGTTAAAAGAAAAACCTTTTTTTTTTAATTAATTCCACTGCAACTGAAAGAGGAGATTTAAATTTGATTGACATTTTGATTTTATATGTATATATATATATATATGCTCTTGTTGGTATTTAATGGGTGTGTTTATTTTACATTATTAACCCGTTATTAATATTAATCTTTTACGATTTTCTGCAAACAATCACATCCAAATGAGTTATCATAATCATTCAAAATAGGTAAAATACCATTTTGATCCATTAATTTTGGTGTTTTCTATTTTGATCACTAAATTTTCAAATGTTCAATTTCAGTATTTAGACTCTAATATTTGTTTAATTTTGGTTCCTAAATTTTATTGTTTGTTCGGTTTTAGTCCGTGGATTATCAAATGTCCTAATTTGATCCCTAAACTATAAAGAAATGTTACAAAAATAGTCCCTAAGACTAATTTGGTGTTAAATGAAACTTTCTAACTCTTAAATTGTTTCTCTCTCATCCATCTCCCGTCCTAATTTTCATAAGTTTTCGTTTTCTTTTAAGCCATATCTACTCTTTCATTTTCTTTTTCATTTTCATTGTGTTCACACGAGATTTCACTGCAAAATAGGAGAAGCGAGACACGTGTAAATGAGAAATATATATTTGTATTGATTTGAATATGTGCGAATGTGGAGTACAATCTCTAATTTGTTCCTCCGATTCTTTCTCTCTCATATAAAAATACTTCGATTGTTGATCTTTTTTTATGGTTGGTCTCTGACTTGTTGATCTTTTTTTATGGTTGGTCTCTGACTTGTTGATCTTTGGATCGGTCTCTGACTCGTTGATCTTTGGATCGGTCTCTGACT
>JBBMEG010056201.1:0-15572 GCA_037832605.1 Cyclanthera cordifolia
TTAGTCCTCCCACAACATGATAGCTTGGCCATAGAATTCAAGTTTTGTTTAGAAGAAGTTCAAGTTGATTTTTAATTTCAGAAAGTTCAAGCTGGGGTTGGTCCATGTGGGGATCTTTTATATCCATTTTATCCATAGAGCAATGGAACTTGGCGATTTCCAGGAATTTGGGAATTCCAATGTTATGACAAGGTACTTCCAAAGCAGTGTTTTAAAAGTCGCGAGGTGCAAAAAGGCGCAAAGCCTCTCTAGAGCCTAAAGAGCAAGGTGCAAAATAAGGACGTGCTTTATCTTCAAGGCGCACAATATAAAAAAAATATATATATATTTATTTATTTATTTAGCACAAAACACATATATTAACCACAATCAATATAGAATGTTTCAATATTCATCTATATATAATAGCAAAATAAAAGGAAGCTTTACAATAAATAAGTAGATATGATGATGGCTGATCGGAGAAGAAGACTCTCCAGGCACTTCCGATGAGTCTTCAACAGGAGCATCAGTGATAAGAGATCTAAATTCGTCTAAGCAACACCCACGAGATAGAAAAAAAAAAGCAATTTTTTCGTTTCAAAGGAACGAGGAAGAGTTAAAAAAACAGAAGTTACTTTTGGTTTCGAAACTTTTATGATAAGAAGCTTCCAAGGGAAGTTTTTCAGTTTTTCATTAAAAAAAAAAAACAATCAAAACGACGTTGTTTTGATTATAATTAAAAAAAAAACAAAGTGCAATAACCGTGAGCTTTTTGCACTCGAGGGCATCACGAAAAGGGCGCGCGGGCTTTATGTTGTGAGCTTTTTTAGGGCTTTATTGGCCTTTTTGTAACATTGTTCCTAAGGTAATTCGATATACTTATTGTGTATTAATCTTGCACAAACTCGAAAAATGCAACAATTTACAAACCTACCGTCTTTAATCAAGAATGACCTCAACTAATCGAAATAGGCTAGTATTGAGAACAAGCTTAGGAGAAAATATTTAATTACGAACCAAAGAAGTCTTAAGCTGCAACATCGACCTCTGATGGAAGAGTTAGGGGAGTGCTCCATTCTTGATTTTTGTAAATTGTAATGGCTCCACATGCATTTGCAAATCTTAGTATCTCCCACAATCTCTTCTTATCCTATCATAAAATAAAAGTTAGTTCTCGTTTGAAACCATTATGACTTATGCAAAAGCCATTGTCTGCACAAAAAACAAGGGAAAAAGAGATTAAAAAGAAAAAAAAAGTTCGCTCAAAATTACAAAAACTGATTTTAATAAAAAGTGGAAATCTCTTATGAGATGTAAAAAAAGAAAGAAAAATAAAATAAAATTGAAATGCATAACTTACACCTCTTCTACCAATATAATTTGATTGTTATTTGATATGAATTCAACCAATGACTTCTTGCATTCTCATGGAGGAACAATTACAAGAAAAAAGGAAGCGAAGATTCTAGAGACATTGAAATTATCATGCAGAAATTTAAGCAAATACAAATTCATATTTCATATTTTCTGACTTTTGAATTTCAAATATTGTCAATCAAGCTCATAATTGCTAATGACTTTTTAGATGAGTTTGTTAGGTGTATTTAAAGTCAATCTATCCTTTTGTCTAGCATTTAAGTCTACAATTGACTTTTGGCTTCCTAGATCCTATTTCCCACAAAGTGCATTTAATAGATTTTTGAGTCATTTTGTATTTTAAGTCATGCATGAAATTTTGGCCTTAATAAGGGCTTGTAATACCTCATTTTTTGGGAGAATATTGATATCAAAACTTAGTTTTCTTGACCCCATTTGGTGGTCCTTTTTTTTTCTTTCAAATTTTGCTTTAGGTTTGAATGTAAAATCAATTAATTGGATTAGTCTTTAACAAACTAATTATGGAGTGAGAGTTGTCTTAGGATCTATGAATGGTTAAATGTAATCTAAGAGTTTCCACCATTCTAACTTAAACTCTTTGTTTGAATCAAGTGTTTGAGTATTTTCATATTTGTGAGTTTTTACAAGATCGTAGAAGAACCTCTAGCTTTGTAAAATCAATAAACATTGAAACTAATCATTATAACTCATAATAACGCCAACCATCACCCCAATGAACCAAATGAAGTATTGTACAATCATTAGAAAATGAACAAAGTTACAGGCATTAATATAAATTATTAGACAATGTATATGAATCTACAACTTATTCTAACAACTACTAAACAGTTGATCTGTTGATTTCAAGGAGCCAGCTAACAAAAAACAAATTATCAAGGTTGTTAGAAAGAACGAAAAAACAAAAAACAGTTTTTTTTAGTTGATTGTTTCTAATAGATCCATGAGCTTTCAAGACATTTAATGGACACCAAAATTTTCGATTATGATTTTATGAATACCTAATATATCTTTTAAACTTTCATTTGTGTTTAATTTCTAAAACCTATTTGATATTTTTGAAAATTCATGAACCTAATAGAATAATTTAGTGCCTAACATCCAATGAATCAAAAAATAGTCTCGTAGATCCATAATCAATTAGAAACAAATTTCAACCGTCCAAAGACTTATAAGACAATTTGAAAGATCAAAGTTAAAGACCAAAAATGAAATGGTGAGTCCAAGCCCAAATAAAATAAATAAGGCCTAGTAGGACTTTTAGGAAACAAAAGGAATGACACAGTTCACTAAACTGAGGCCCAAACAAACATAAATCCGAACCAAGGAAGAATAACCAAACCATTATTTTGACGTTGAACCGGAAGTTTGAATTGAAAAGGCTTGAACCGTTTGAGAATCAACGGCTGAGACGGAGGTGGTAGATTTTGTGAACGGCTGCGATTTCGCCACCATTTTCATCGTTGTCAGTTTGATCCTCGCATGATCTCCACGTAGCTTGCACTACGGCTTCACAAACAAAACCATTTCATTTGCACTGTGCATGCCATTTCTCTCTTCTCTTCTTCCTCGTTCAGAGATAAACAGAATTCTGGCGATTTCTCAGGCATGCTTAAGTTGTTTTTGGCTGAGATCCGAATGATTTTGATGTCTTCTTATCAGAATCATTAACTCTAAGTTGTAGGATCTTGCTTCAGCCTTCAAGAAGAAACATCGACCTTGAATGCCTTAAGAAAGATAAGTTTCTCATCCTCTTCCATATTTGCTTGTAAGATTTCTCTCTTTCTTGCATTTTGCTTTTATCGATTCTTGCTTCTAATCTCTTGTAATTTTTTCTGATTTCTTTTCTATGTCTCTTGTATGTATATAATGTGTATGAATCGGAGGAAAAATAAGAGAGAGATCAGAGAGTAAGAGAAAGAACGAAGAAATCTACGTGGTTCGGCCAATCTAGCCTCATCCACGAGAATGCCAGGTATTTCTTTTATTTCTGTTCATTTATACATATGTATCTCAATGTCTCTACTGGTCTCTGTATATGTGCTAAGTAAACAAGTGTAGAAATTTATATAAGCTTTAGGTACAGCCATAAGTGGTTAAAACTTAGGTGGTTTTAGAAAGCTTGTTGCAATAATCGATTAAAAACCATTTGTTGTTTTTTTAGCTATTGGTAGTTTTAGGGATAACAAACTTTGAACATAATTGTTCAATTCCTCATAAGAGTGAGTTGAGCAAACATGTTTTTCATTCACATAACAATTTTCCACCCTGAATAAAAAATATCTGGTTCCTCTTCTACCTTTACTTCATTAGTTAAAAGAACTGTCTACTACTCTGAGTAGACTTAGGTAGTGATCAAACTTGGCTTTGGTCATTGCTTTAGTTAAGACATCAGCAACATTTTCTTCTATTCCTACCTTCTTTACTAAGACTGTCCCTTCCTTAACCACATATCTCACACAATGATGTTTTACATCAATGTGCTTTGACCTTCCATGAAACTGTTGGTTTATGATTAAGTGTAATGCACTTTGGTTGTCACAAAGTATCTCCACTTCTCTATGTGGATATCCTAGCTCCTTTAGGATTCCTTTCAACCAAATAGCTTCTTTAATTGCCTATGTGGCTGCTATAAACTCAGACTCTCTAGTTGATAAAGCCACTATAGATTGTAGGTTAGACTTCCAACTTACAATGTTTCCCTCAAATAGAAAGCATAACTAGTCAATGATCTCCTCTTATCCAATCTCCAGCATACTCAGAGTCCAAAACTCTTTCAGTTCTAGTTTGTGAGAAGTAGGAGTTTTGTAGAGAAGTCATTTGTCTCTATTACCATTTAGGTACCTCAATACCCATTTGGTTGCCTCCCACTGTGCTTTACCAAGATTTCCTATAAATCTACTTACCAGGCTTGAGTAGTGTGATAGGTCTGGTCTTGTACAAACCATTAGGTACATTAGACTTCCAGTGGCATTTGAATAAGGTCTTTTACTCATAGTTTTCTTTTCTTCCTAATCTGAAGGTGAGTCTTTGGTTGATAACTTAAAGAGTTGAGCAAATGGTATGCTCATAGACTTTGAGTTATCCATATTAAACCTGGTCAAGACCCTTTTAGTGTAGATCTTTTGAAAGAGAAATAAAACCTTATGAGCTCTGTCTCTTCTGATTTCTATCCCAAGAATTACCTTTGCTTTCCCGAAGTCTTTCATTTCAAACTCATAACTTAACTATTTTTTCAACTCTTTCAAATCTTCCAGCAGTTTCCAGCTAATAACATGTCATTAGCATAAAGCAGTAGGTATATGTAGTTACCTAATTCTAACCTTTTGTAGTAGACACAAGCATTAAATCATGCCTTGTTTTAGGTCATATGGTAGGTACACCATGAGTCCAGGATCCAGTCTCCCTTACAACCAGTTTTCTCTTTCATGGGTTGAATGTTGTCTGCAACCATGACTTCGGCATAATTTGTCCCTTTTTCACCAATAGCAGCATATGTTTTGTTGTTTTCACTTAAGGAGTTACCCATATACTTAGAGTCCTTCTTATAATAGGTGTTCTTCTTATAATGACCTTTCTTGTAGTACTCCTTCTTAGAATTCCTTTTATAACCATCCTTCCTCTCAGGACAATCCCTCTTAAAATGCCACTCTCTATGGCATAGGAAGCATTTAAGTGCTTCTTTGTCTTTTGCTCCCTTGTAAGAATCCTTCTCATACTTACATTTTGAGTACAACAATTCACCCCCTCTTCCTGACTTATTCTCACTCTTTATTTTAAGTTCCATGCACTTCAAGGCATTGATCACAGTGTCAAGATTGACAATGTCTTTCCCATACTTCATAGCAATTCTCACATCCTTGAAGGTGTCATGGATAGAGTTTATGAGAATAACATCTTCACTATTTGTACTTAATATCTCCCTTGAACTTGCAAACTCAGATGTAAGCTTCTTAAAATCATCCAAGTTTTAAGTTAGACTCTTTGAAGCATTCATTTTAAAAGAAAACAATCTCTCACTTACATAGAGTTTATTAGGAAGATCTTTCTTATCAAAAAGAGAGTGTAGTTTAAGTCATACCTTGTAGATTGAATCCTCATCCATTACTTGCCTGAAAATAGAGTCACTTCGGTTCAACATGATTGTTGTGGTCGCAATATCGTCAATTTCCTTCCTACTTTCTTATGAGATTGAAGATGACTCCTTCGAGGGTGCTTCAATGGCTCTTACAGTCTTTTGTGCTATCAAATGATCCTTATCTTCTTTGCTTAAAGTGTGAAGTCTTCTGTGCTATTGAATCTATCAATCTAGTACTTGGTGGAAGTTTCCATCTTCTTTGAGGTTGCTTCTTTCTCCAAGAATTTTTTTCTTGAAATTTACTTCTCTATTTCATGCTTTCTTGCAGGCTTCAACTCACCGACAACCTGTGCTCTGATACCAAATTGAAGACCGAATATGAAATGGTGAGTCTAAGTCGAAATGAAATAAATAAGGCCTAGTAGGCCTTTTATGAAACAAAAGGAATAGCCAAGTTTACAAAACTGAGGCCCAAACAAACATAAAATAGAACCAAGGAAGAAATAACCAAACCATTATTTCGATGTTGGACCACAAGTTTGAATTAAAAAATCTTGAACCGTTTGAGAATGAAGAATGAGATGGAGGTGGTGGGTTTTGTAAATAGCTTCAATTTCGCCACCATTTACATCGCTGTCAGTTTGATCCTCGCATTATCTCCACATAGCTCGCACTACTGCTTCATGAACGAAACCCTTTCATTTGCACTGGGCATGCCATTCCTCTCTTCTCTCCTTCCTCGTTCAGAGATGAACGAAACTCTGACGATTTCTCGCTACAGTTTCGTTCTTCTCAGGCATGCTTCAGTGATTTTGGCTAAGATCCGAATGATTCTGATGACTTCTTATCAGAATCATTAACTCTAAGTTATCTGATCTTGCTTCAGCCTTCAAGAAGAAACGTCGACTTTGGATGCCGTAAGAAAGAAGTTTCTCATCCTCTTCCTTATTTGCTTGTAAGATTTCTTTCTTTCTTGCATTTTGCTTTTATCGATTCTTACTTATAATCTCTTGTATTTTTTCTGATTTAATTTTTTTTGTCTCTTGTGTGTATAAAATGCGTAAGAGTCGGAGGAAAAATAAGAGAGAGATCAGAGAGTAAGAGAAAGAACAAAGAAATTTACGTTGTTCGACCAATCTAGCCTATATCCACGAAAGTGCCGGGTATTTCTTTTATTTATGTTCATTTATACATATGTATCTCAATGTCTCTACTGCTTTCTGTATATGTGCTAAGTAAACAAGTGTAGGAATTTATACAAGCTTTAGGTAGAGCCATAGGTGGTTAGAACTTAGGTGGTTTTAGAAAGCTTGTTGCAATAATCGATTAAAAATCGTTTGTTGTTGTTTTAGCTGTTGGTAGTTTTAGGGATAAAAAACTTTGAACATAATTGTTCAATTCCTCATAAAAACGACTTGAGCAAACATGTTTTCATTCACATAACAAAAGTATTACGGGGCTTATTCATTATAACCTTGTAGGTGGTGTTTGGGGATAAAGTAAACACGATTTTTCTTATAAAGAAAATAGTGATTAAGGATCTTGGGAATAGGTTGATCGTCGACAATGTTGCATTAGAGCACCAATGAACACTGTTATAACCTAAAAATATTCCGAAAGACTCGGAAGAGGTTGGGACCTGCACAAAGGACAAAGAAGCCAACGCCGTCTCCCCGGGGTCGGCCAAATGGAGTCCTCGACCCCCAAGGGTCGGCCAAGCCCATTGCCGACCCCCCAGGGGTCAGCCACGCCTTTGCCAACCCCCCGAGGGTCAGCCAACACCGAGTGGGTTGGTCGTGGAAGTTAGGACTCTCATGTGGACGAGTCGACCAAGTCCAAGTAGCGCTCGGAGACGTTGCACCCCCCTAGCGTCCTAGTGTTACAACCAGAGTGCTGCACCCCCTAAGGGGTTAGTCGTGGAGGTGAGGACCTGTAATGGTTGACAGAGTCCAAGTAAATCCTTAGTCAAAGTCGTTACACCTCGAAAAGGTAACGGTTAGGAGTTACGCCGGTATTCATCCCCGTCTTAATCCCAGATGTTTCTAACGGCCGACCACTAAGCCGCATAAGTGAGTTGCAGCGGTTATGAAACCGACTGCTATAAGAAGTCAGATCATTCTCCATTTAAAAAGAGGCAAACCCTAAGCAAAACTACGCTAAGTATTCTTAATTCATTCTAAGTTCTAAAAACTCCTCTAAATTACTCTCCTAAACTCCTACTAACTTAGGCATCGTAGGCCATGTGGCTCACACCACACTGGTGTGTCCTAAATTTTTTTTTTAGGCTTTTCGCCCTCGGTTATATAAATCGTATTGTGGATATTTGTTGACCATTATTCGGCATCAACAATTTGCGTCGTCTGTGGAGACGAGAGAGTGTTCTACCTAAAAAGCTTAGTTCTAACACACTTTTCTACAAAAATTTCAAACATTGAGAATGACCACCACCACAGTATCAAAGGAGAGTCGGACGTTGAGCACATTGCTAGCAGAATTGCCTCTAGAGGACATGACAATATTCATATCGAGAACCACCCGATCCTGAGGGTGTGGTAACCAGGTAAGAGCCGGAATGTGCGGTTTTGAAGTTTCAGCTTTGGAGGAACAAGTGCAAGAAATGGCAGAGAGTTTGAGTCGCCTGGTGGAGTTACTTCGACAACCTCCTCCTACTCAAACAAGTGTCGTTGGAACCCAGCAAGCATCGCACAAGGCGGTGAGGCGACAACCTACCAAGAAAAAGGTTACGGTACAGAAGTCAACGTCTTTGGTTGGGAACCTGCCAAAGGAAAAACCTCAGCCACGGAGGCTCCGAGAAAGGCTCCGTTCCGACACTAAAAATCGGTCGAACAACTATGACTGGGTGGTAATGATGGAAGGAGGGAGCACTCGATTCACTAGAGGATTGGTTCTAGAGTTGAACATCTTCCAGAACGCAGTCAGTCAGAAGTAGCCAGCCATAAAGTACCACACGAGGGTCATTCACCCAACATCCTTCAAGAACTCCAAGTGTCCGGACGACGGGATCAGACTTGGGAGCAGATCTGACGGATATACTCAACCAAAGCCGAAGAGATGCGAGACACGGCGGAGCCGAGATCAACCTTGGTTAGCTCAGCTTCGCCTTCTCGAAGATCAGTTGGGGAACATGAAGAAGGCGCAGGACCAAGACGGACTAGACCTAGACAACTTGATCGACCAGGTCGACCCTTATTTCATCCATGTAATCATTGAGGAGTCTGTCACAGCGAAGAGTAAGCTCCCGACGATCAAGAGGTATGACAGATCTACAGATCCTGTAGAACACTTAGATTCCTATCGAACATGGATGAACCTCGATGGAGTCCGAGACTCAATCAAGTACTGAGAATTTTCATTTATGTTCACGGGATCGGGCCGAAGATGGTTCAGGCAGCTTAAGTGCAAATCTAATGCCTTCTTCAGATAGCTAGCTGGAGGCTTTGTCACCCGATTTTTGGGTGGACGGGATCGGAAAAAGTATGTCACCCATTTACTGACCGTGAGGCAAAGAAGCCAAGAGACCCTTCGGGAGTACATAGCATGCTTCAACAATGAGGCGTTGCAAGTTAAAGGATACACTGATAGTACTGCTCTAGCAGCGCTGTTAGCCGGACTCAAGGAAGAGAAATTCCTCTGGTCATTAGGGAAAAAGGCTCAACTCACTTATGTCAAGATGCTAACTAGGGTGCAAAAGTATATGAATGCAGGGGAGCTGGTCAACTCTCGAGGACGCACGGAGGAAAGCGTTCCAATCCAGAATTTGAGAAGTCGACAAGTCTTCACGATTTCGACTACAAAGAGTTGCGGAAGCGAAGGGCAGAAGAGCGCCAAGTGAAAAAAGAGAAGACCAAACGAAAGGGGGTCCACCAAGCAAGTTTGAAAAATTCACCTCAACGGTAGTAACATTAGAGCACATCATGATGAAGATTCAAGATAAGAAGGACCAAAAGTGGCCGAGCCGACTTAGGACAGGATCCAATAAGAGAAATAACGGCAAGTATTGCCTATTTCATAGGGATCACGACCATGCGACTTCAGACTGCTACGATCTAAAGGAGTCATAGAGTCCCTCATTGGTAGAGGACAACTGGACAAGTACATGGAAGAGGGTGGAAAGACGTCCGAGTCCCCTAGCAAGAAAATGGGAGGCGAAAAATCATCACCGCCACTAGAAATTAGAACCATCGTTGGAGGGCTGGCTGGAGGGGAGTCCAACCGGAGTCGAAAAGAAAAGGTGAGATAAGTCAGAGGCCTGCTAAGGGGTGAGGAAGTGCGAGTAATGGCAGCAGTGGACAACAACTTGGTTTCACTACTGTTGAGGCTTTAGCATTACACCCGACGCACAATGACGCCTTAGTGGTGTGCCTGACTGTCTCCAACATCAACTAATGAAGGATCCTCATTAATGAAGGTAGTTCGATGGATGTACTATTGCTAAAAGCTTACGATGCCATGAAGCTTGGAAGAGAAAAGCTCAAGCCAAATTCGACACCCCTAGTCGAATTTGGTGTGAGCACTCTGACTCTTGAAGGTTCAGTCATGCTCTTGGTAACTTTTGGCGAATGGGACAACATTATCCTCTACTTTGTAAATTCTTGGTGGTGAACGACAACTCCACCTACAATGCAATATTAGGAAGATCCACGACACATTGGTTAAGGGCGTTCCCATCAACCTACCACCAGGTGATGGAGTTCCCTACTTCCATGGGGGTGAGACAGGTACAAGGAGAACAGTTGTCTTCGAGGGAGTGCTACCATACAGCCCTACGGGGAGTGGTAGGGTCACAGAGGTAAAGTCTATCAAAGAGGAACCTAGGCAAGGTAAGGTTGTTCAAAAGACAACACTTGTTGAAGGTCAGCCATCATAAATGGATTTAGGCCCCACCTCGAGGCGAGTTGAGCAAGGCAGAGGAGAACCTGCGAAGAATTGGAAGCAGTATCCTTGTTGAGCGACAGGCAAACTGTCAATTTTGGGATCGACCTAAGTCCGAAGCAATGTATGAGTCTTATAGAATTCCTATAAAGAAATACAAACGTGTTCGCTTGGTCTGCCAACGATATGCAAGGGCTAGACCCAAATATCATGGTCCAACGGTTAATGTTGACTAGGATCACAAGCTGGTACGCCAATAGTGGAGAGCGTTCAATCATGAGCGCAACGAGGTTATTACCGAACAAGTAGATGGACTGCTAAAATAAAGTTCATTCGGAAGGTGCATTACCCCGAATGGTTGTCCAACATTGTTTTGGTAAAGAAGCTAAATGGAAAATGGAGGTCGTGCATTAACTTCACTGATCTCAACAAGGCGTGTCCTAAAGACTGCTTCCCATTGCCTCGCATAGACCAGTTAGTGGATGGGACGACTGGCATAAGTTGTTAACTTTAATGAACACCTATTCCAGGTACAACATAATCAGGATGCATCCCAACAATCAAGAGAATACGTCCTTCGTCACTAGCAGTGGCTTATATTGTTACTATGATATGCCCTTCGGCCTGAAGAATGCGGGCGCCACCTATTAGAGGCTGGTCAACAAGATGTTTTCCCACCTGATAGGAAAAATCATGAAGGTCTACATGAACGACATGCTAGTAAAAATTAAGCAAATGGAAGGGCATCAGCATGATCTGATGGAGGCCTTCAGCACCCTAAGACTACAAGATGAAGCGTAATCCGAGCAAGTGCGTCTTTGGTGTCCGTTCGGGAAAGTTCCTAGGATTTCTCATACACAAAAAAGGGATTGAAGAGAAACCGGAAAAGAGCGGGGCTATACTGATGTTAGAACCACCTCAGACGCTGAAGTAGCTACAGAGCTTAAACTGGAAGGTAGCTGCCCTCAGCGGTTTCTTAAGTCGAGCTATGGATAAGTGCCTCCCATTCTTTAAAATTTTAAAGAATAAGGGAAATTTTTAATGGACCCCAGAATATGGGAAAGCCGTAGATGAACTTAAGGCCTACTTAGCCTCGTAAGAGAAGGCAGTAAGCTCGGTCTTGATAAAGGTGAGTGATGGGTGCCAGCGGCCGGTGTATTATACTAGTAAGACCATTATGGATGCGGAAATCTGTTATCCCGAAGTTGAAAAACTGCTTTAGCACTGGTGACATCGGCTAGGCAATTACGTCCATACTTCCAAGCCCACAAGATAGTGGTGCTGACCAACTTCCCTTTATGCCAAGTCTTGCATAAACTGGACGCCGCTGGGAAGTTGATGAAATAGGTGGTGGAGCTCAGTGAGTACGACATACACTACCAGGCCAGACCCTCTGTTAAAAGGCAAGGTAGCCGATTTAGTTCTGGAACTCACTCCACTGCTGGAGAAATAAGAGGAAATCCGACTTTTTGAAGATTCAAGGATATGGACATTTCATGTTGATGGGTCCTCAAACAACAAAAGTTGTGGAGCTGGATTTCTGTTGTAGTCACCTGAAGGGGACTGGCTCGAGTATGCCCTCTGGTTCAACTTTCAAGCGTCTAATCATGAAGCTGAATATGAGGCCCTAATAGTCGAATGACAGATAGCTATGGTGATAGGGGCCAAAAGGCTCACCATCATGAGCGACTCTCACTTGATTCTCAGCCAAGCTTCGGGGGTGTACTAGGCAAAGGAAAAGCGCTTGATGACCTACTTAGAAAACGTCAAGCATTTGATGGCACTGTTCAAAGAGGTACAAATCTAACAAGTACCAAGCTCCCAAAATGACAACATCAATGCCTTGGCACAATTAGCTGCCGCCTATGAAATCGAGGTGGCCAGGACTGTGCCAATAGAGATCCTAGACAAGTTTAGCATCACCACCGAGCTGTTGGAAGTTGAATGTCGATGGCACTTAGGATGCTCGATTGGGGTCGGGCGGGATTTGCTGGATTGTTCATGACGATCGCGGTATGCCCCTTCTGGTTGGAGCCCGTAGGAACATTTTGGCCGCATCAGCGATTGAGATGGAAGGTTTGGCGTTGCTGGAATGGCTAAGGAAAATTCTTGATGCTAATGTGGGACCCCTTCCCTTCATCTTGGTGGAATCTGATTCTTACAACCTTATGAACATTGTTAACAGGATTTCTCAAGATTCATCGGACCTCAGCAACATTGTTGAGGATGTGTTTCATTTAATTCCCCGTTTCAGGGAATTTCATTTTCTTTTTATAAGCGGGATTGTAATTGTATTGCTGACATGCTGGCTAAACCGTTGGTGATGCCAAACGTATTTTCTTTTTGTTTGTTGGTCTATTTTGTGCCTGATGGTCAGGTGGTCGTGGGTTGGCGGGGGAGGCTTCACCCTGAGGTGCTAGCTTTAGTGTTGTTGGAGCAAGCTGGCTCTTGTGCTGGTTCTTATTGATTTTAATGAATTTTTCTCTTTCAAAAAAAAAGTCGTTTACATTTGACTAGCTTTGATTATTTTGTTAAACCACACAATGATAATAATTTGACATTGAAATATAGAACATAAATTATATTTATGAGGACAATGAGCCAATCATGTCGGAAACTAAAATCGGTTAAAAAATGAATAAAAACTATATTATCATCAATTATTAATATAGGATTAACAATTAACAAAAACTAAAGTATTAAAAAAGCAAAGACTTGTCATCATTATTAGCATTATTGTTATGATTCAGTAGGTTAGGATTTACTTTATCATGTTAATACTTTTGTTAAGATTTACTTTATTGTATTGCAACAACCATTTTGTTGAAATCTCCATGTAATTCTCATGTAAGCTTACAGTACAAAGACCCAAGAGAATTATTTTTCTCATTCAATTTTTCCTAATTCCTATATATCTTGATATCAGAGCGGTAATTCAAGCTTTTTTTTTTTTTCCTTTATTCCGCTCTTTTACTCAAATGGCCACTTCTAATTAAAATCCCTTAAACACAGCAACCTCTGCCCCTACTATCTCTAATCAAATATATGTAATCTGATTTCTATTTGATTGGATTCGACAAATTACTCCAATGAAAGGAGCAAGTCTCATAAATTCTGAAAGCACATGCCCTATTCTGTCATATAGATGGAACCACACCCAATCCAGACTAATATTTACCATCACCTACACGACCGAAAGTAAGCCATCATCAAGTTCTACAATAGTCATCATCAAGTTCAACATCAATGCCTTGGCACAATTAGCTGCCGCCTACAATAGCCATAACGTGGTGGATATAGAGGATCATCACAAGGCGGCTCTCGTGGAGGCTCAAGAAATTATCAAAACCCTAGATCTAATTATCAACACCCGGGTGGATCAAATATATTGGGGGATGTGTCCTAAAGGCCTAATAATTGTATATTTAAGAACGAGCATTTAATGTTAATTATTTTCTTTTCATAAATTTGCATATTTAGTATTAAAACGCCATTCAAGATTAATGTCGATAAAACTTTGTTTATTAATACAAAAACTTGACAAGTACGTAGGACGTACAAGTGGATCTACGTAGGAAGTACGTAGGACGTACAAGTGGATCTACCTAGGATCTACCTAGGACGTACAAGTGGATCTAGTTATGAGTTTATAACCTAATTAAATTGAGTGTGCCAAAGTCCTGGTTACACTATGGGTGCGGCCCACTTTTCAATAGTTGCAATGAATAGAGGAGGGAAATTATTTTGTATGAATGGATGTTATGTGGGGAAACGTACATTATGTCAAAATGGGGAGGTTAGGAAGAACAGAAAGTGTGGAAGAATAAAAAGGACTTTATCAAAGAAGACGTAAAACCAAGAGAGACAAAGGCGACTAGATTCAGACGACATATTTGAAAGGTTTACCACTACAGGTGAGAGGTATTTTAGAAATCAAACCTTCTTATATATGCTTTTTCTTGAGAATTCATAGTTATTTTGTTGTATGGTAAGGTGTGTTGCTATCTTAAAATCAAGCTTTAAACCAACGTGCTTGAAGCTAAAGAAGGCGATAAGCTGGATAAGTCAAATCTATTATGTGGTGGTAGCTTTCTTTTATGAGTTAAGGTAGGTTTGATGGATACTATGATGAGTAGTTATTTTCAAGAGATAGTGTTTATTAGTCAATTAGTTGTGGGGTTAGTAAAGAGGAATTATGAGAGAAAGGAAATGGAACTTGTTTATAAGAGTGTTAGGAAAATAGGGGATATAGTGATAAACATGCTGGGTAGCACTTATAGGTTTGATACACATTTATTTGTATTGAATGTGAGATATATACTTGAATTAATGATGAGTATGTGTTAAATGTATATGATTTATATTTTAAGTTAAATGTTTAGGGGTGCACGTGTTATTTTATACCCATGGTGTTAATGATTGTTTGTCATGGTTGGAGTTCAATTATAGAAGGTACATGCTCCAATTAAACACTTGAAATAGGCTGGGTGGAAAACGTGAAAAAGGTGAAGTGAACGAAAGACCGTAAGAAATAGGTCGGGCTTTGATGACGAGGGTAAGTAGTAAAGGGTCACCTAAATTGAGCCGTAGGGTGATAGGGGGGGGGGGGTGTTAAAGTAAGACCCTTATCGAGGAGGGATGGGTAAAAGAGAAAGTGTGGTGTGCATTTCTTAAAAGGTGAATGACCATTTTTGGAACCTAATCAACATCTTGTCAATTTACGATGTCTCACTGAGACAAAGCGAACATTATTTTGGACTAATTCCTTATAATATAGATCTCAAGCACGATGAAGTGTCACCCATATCCTTCACTTTATTGCATCAATTGGATTAATGTGATATGTCCATAGTTATTTGGATGAACATTTGCACAAGAATATGAGACATACAAGTGGATATATAATACTTTGATGATAAGAAACTCGAATTTTAGGCTATTATCTCAAATTAATTAATTTTAATTAATTAATTAATTAATATTTTGATGATAAGAAACTCGAATTTTGTTTACTGATATTTTTTGAGTTTTGAAGGGTTTATTATGTAGAGAATGAAGAGACGATTCCAGTGCATTTCGAATCGTTCAAATTGAAGCTAAAATGAGGAAGATATAGACATTTGAAGTTTTGGAAGGAAAATTCGCAGAATGGAAAAACGAGATTTTCCTTCTCTTATTGTTTCCTTTCCCACCAAATCTCTTTCCATCTCATCTCTACCCAATC
>JBBMEG010056212.1:0-15570 GCA_037832605.1 Cyclanthera cordifolia
GAGAGCAACCTGCATTTTAAGTGAGGAATAACCGAAACGACACTAAACCGACTAAGAAATCGAGTTTACCTGATAAGCTCCAAGGTTGCTTGGTTTTAAAAGCTAGAGGTCCTTCTAGGATCCTTGTAAAAACTCACAATTATGGAAAATTCAACACTTGATTCCAACCAAGAGTTAAGTTAGAATGATGAATACACTCTTAGATCTCACTTAGAATCTATGATAGTCACTCTTAGAATCTAAGACAACTCACTTCAGAATTAGTTTGATCAATACTAATCCAATGAATTGATTTTTCATTCAAATCTAAAGCAAGATTCTAAAAAAAAAAAGACAACACCAAAAGGATCAAGAAAACTCAAAGTTTAATATCAATATTCTATCCAAAATGAGGTGTTACAAGCCCTTTTTAAGACCAAAATTTCGTGCATGGCTTGGAATACAAAATGTCTCTAAAAGCTCTTAAATGGACTTTGTGGAAAATAACACCTATGAAGCCAAAAGTCAATTGTACATCAATTGAGAGGCTTAAATGCTTAGACAAAAAGGTAGATGGGCCTTAAATACACCTAACAAACTCATCTAAAATTTAAACTTAAAAAGTACCAAAATAAGAAATCTATAAAATATTATTTAAAATTCTGCATTGAAATTAAAAATCTCTAAAATCTTCTTATTTTTGCTTGTTGTACTTCCTCCTTCATGAGAATACAATAAGTTGTTGGTTTGATTCATATCAATTACTGCACACTATTTTTATCGATGTAATTTGGGTTGGAATGAAGAATAAATAGACACATAGAAAGTAGGTTGATCAGCATTAAAATTCTCTGTATTCTTTCTCTCCCAATTACAACGTTTCTTATTACGTGTTAGTTATTTTTCCAACACTAATAAGTCTAAACTAACCTTAACTGAAGGGAGAAATCTGGGGCTATTACAAATGTTAAAGGTAATGGCAACATATGTTTGGTTATCTTCTCTTTTTCATTTTCATTATTTTAAAATGTTAGTTTTTCTCTCCCTTTTCTTCTCTCTCCACCCATTCTGTTTTTTTCGTCGAACATATTTACCCCTTTTTCATTTTCCATTCTTTCTTATTCGTTGTTTTTTTTAGGAAACGTATTCTTTGTTTTTAAGAAACATTCTTTCTAATTCTTAATAATAATTGGAGTATTATAAATTAAAAATTGTTTAGGTTGAACATAATTAAAAAAACTACCCCGCAAATGATGGCCAAGAGACCAGTGAGGCCCTTGCCCATGCCTTCATTCACGCTCAACTTGGCCATGAAAATTTGACAATTTTCAGCGATAAACATCAATTTTTAGTTGAAGTTTGCGTACCCGCAACACTTTTTCTTCCTGTAGAGTCATGACATCAATGGTTTCAATTTGAATCCCAACAGAGAATATTTCAAGAAGGCCAAAAAAATCAATAATTACAATATTATATAAAACTGATTTTGGATTTTTTTGATTGCAGAAGAAAAATGATAAGAAAGAATGGAAATTGAGAAATTAAATTTTTGGGTTTTAGATAAAGGAGGGGGAGAAAGTTGAATGAGAAGAACAGAGAGGAGAGAGAAATGGGGTTTACACTAAAAAAACAAATACTATTTAAAAACCAATCATATGTTACGTTGCTGGGCAGTAACATATTTTAAGGGCCTAAACATTCCTTTTTCCCTATTATTTAAATTCGTAAATACAAAGTACTAATGTGTTAGTTTGGTATGGAAAGAGGCAGTGACATAATGGTTATATTGTTTTGTGTTAATTCAGTTCAACATCAATGTCACGGATTCGATTTGAGAACTACCTTTTATGTAAAAAAAATTCAATTTAAAATTAACTTCTAATTTTGATATATTATACACCTATGTGGTTGGACTAGTGATTTTCTGCACCAACCTAAATTTTTGGATTGATCAATATAAGCTTGTTCAATCCAATATATTATAGCAATTCAACCCAGCTCTTATACTTTTCTGAGTTGGGTTGGATTATGAGACTGTATTAATCCATTTTTCTTTTAAAATTCAACTCATAGTTTGTAAAATAAAAACAAACTATATGAGAACGCTGAAATTTGGAAAATAAAAACAGCCAAACATTGATTATCCAAAAAGATGTTGTTTGAGTAAGTGCTAAATACATAAAATTAATGAGTGAAACATCTATATGAACAACATTCAAAACTAAACTTCTTCTAAAGAAAGAACTGATATATAATATATATATATATATATCTATATATAGCTGTTCTGTCATGCTTTGCCTCATAGATCAATAAAATTGAAGCCAGCTGACAAACCCATCATTATTGAAACATATTTATATAATTGGAGTTGGGGGATTCAAAACCAAAACTTCTTGATTATGAAACACAGATGAACTAGTAATACTCTATTACATCCAACAGAATGGTTCAATATGTGTGTACAAATCAAAAACAAATGAGAAACAGTTATGAAGGTAATGTTTTTCTCTGTTGCTTCTGTTTACCAGGAGCAGAACATGCTAACTTTACATTGACAAGTACAGTCAAAATCAAACGAATCTTGGGCTGGGTTGGGTTGGGTTGTTTACCACATTATTGGCTCTATACTTTTATCTACGGCGTCTGCCTCATCTGTATAGCTAAAGAAATAAATTTAAAAATAAAAGCTTACTGGAAAAAATGATGAGAATACAATTGTATAACTTTCTCCCTTTACACGTCAAAATTGATTTGTTGGAGCCATCAATCTACGGGGCCATCAATCCTTCAATTGTGTAGGAAAGAGATTTAGCCCAATCAGCTCTTAGTAATAGAGTTTGCAGTGTATCCATCACATTATAAGCAGGATCAAGTTTCCTCTGCCAACCCTACCCAAATGAGAAATAGAAGTAACCAGACAAAAGTATCAGTGCTTGATAATTGGAGACATCCTAAGAAAACAGGGTATTAGAGTGTGGTTGGTTTTGAAACGGAACTCCATACTGTACTAAACCTACAAGTGGGTATTTGTTTTGCATCTTCGGATCCAACCCAAACAGTTATTTCATCCATAAATTTGAATCCGACCGAAGTGCACAGTATCTAAGCTTGTACTTGATTCCAAAATACGAATCAACCCAAAGCAAGCAAGACTAAGCCAGACTAAGCCAGTATTTAGGTCTACAAATTCAAAAGATGAACATCTTTATATACATCCTTTTCCTTCAAATAAACTCAATTGATTAGAAGGTGAAAAGCTACATTATCTAATAGGCGGATTTTATAGTATTGTTATGTTACTATAGCAAAAGCAGACTGCATTTACCTCAAGAACCAATGTGGTGACCATCACAGTGCAGACATTTCCATCGATGTTGACTTTGAAACGCCTCACTTTTTCTAGTAATTGCTGCATAGCTTCAGCAGGGTGAACTAGATCACCTTCTGGAGTAGCCCAGAAAGCAAACGACTCGGTCACTTCCTGTAAGCAAATGATATCATCAGAAATGCTCCCAAAAAAATATAATCAAACCAACTACAGATATCTTCACGAGGAAAATAACTCTCAATGGAGCCACCAATAAAATAATAGTAACAATAACACACAGTAAAGTTTCATTATTTTCCATTTTCTTTAAAAAAAATAAAAATAAAATAAATCTATTGACATTTGTTTCTTCGTTCTTTATTAGAAAAAACAAAAATAATGAAAATAAATTGGAGTTTTCCCCTACTATATATCCGAGAGCACTTGCACCCTTTCAAGGTTCAAACTTGAGAGAATAAAACTGACTCATGAGTTTCAAACCTTTGACCTCCAAGGAAGCAAACGTTGAAAACCTTAAACTTTTACCAACGAGGTAACCTCTCAGGGACAACAAATATAAAATATTATTATGACACCTTACTCTTTTTTTATATTTGTGAGTATTCGGGTTAGCCTGCCAACCCTACCACACACATTTGGAGAAGTCTCTTTTTTTTTGGATAAGAAACAATTTCATCAATGATATGAAATTACAAAGGAAGTTGGACCGACATTCCACTTACAAAAGACATCTACAACTACTTAGTAGGGAGAAGACTCTTAACAAATTATTTTCTGAGTAGCCATCATATTGAATCCATTGCCTATACTTTTGATCTTCTCTTGACCACTAGGTCAACCATGATGCTATAAATAATAATAAAAAAAAATTATAAGCAAAAGTCAATAAAACAGTACTTTTACTGCTTAAAAAAAATATCAAGAAACCAAATTGAGTGATCCCAAATTTTAAAGAGAGTTTTAAAAAAAGAGTTCCTTGAAAATGAGAAGAAGAGATAACACATGTTTCTTTAGAAAAATAGAAACAAAATACAAATATAGTTACCAAACAGCCCTTAAAAGCTCAATTCCGCATTCCACAACCTAAACAACAAATTAGTCTAAATGATTATGAAAAGTTATAACTACACACATTTATACCTCAATAAATGCCTCCGGATCAGGACAATTTTGTTGTTTTGATAATTTAAGGGCACGTTCAGCAACAGTACGACCATCTCTACGAGCGATTGCCTTAAAAAATTCCAGTAAATTAACTCTATCATTTCCTGAAAGTTCAGCAGTCATGCCAACATCTAGGAACACAACATGAGGCTTTGATTTGAAGAGTCGCTTCCGATGGGACTTCTCATTAGATACTCTGACAAGGATATTTCCAGGATGCATGTCTGCATGTATAAAGTTGTCTACCTGAAAAAAAGATTGAGCTCCTTGGATTCCATAAAAGTGTAACACTCAAATAACAACTTAAAATCCAAAACCATCCAAGAAATTACAATTTCTGATATCAGAGAAGTGTATGTGGAGGTAAAAATGGAACAGCAGATAAGTGAAAGTCATTTAAGCGAAGGAAAAACAGTCAACAAGGTTAAAGTAAAAAAAATAGTAATAAATAAAAGTCATAGTACCAGAAGCATTTTAAGAAGAGCATGTGTCCCAATGTGTGCCAATGCTGACTTGAGTCTTTCATATCCTTCAAGCTCATCAACATAGTGTGAAACACTTTCCCCTTGTTCATAAGTTTCCACTAAAACAGCAGGATGAACAAGTGGATACACGGGTTTAGGAAATGAAACATCCTTCCACTGTCTGAAATTATAAATAAAGCGGCTCAAATGTGCAGCTTCCCTAGCTAGGTCGACCTGAGACATCATAAAAACAGCAAATTGCTGCACACTTTCATCCAATCTCAACCACTTGAGTGTAGGAATGAATTTTGAAACTTTAGCCACAATATCAATTATAATAAAATCCCTCCTAATCAGTTCCCCAACGCCAGGGTGTCTGACTTTTACAGCAACCACCATGGGCTCTATTTGTTGACCAGGGTATCGGAATTTCAAAGAAGCTCGATAAACTTGAGCAATACTTCCAGATGCCACAGGTTGTTCTTCAAAATTCTCAAATATCTCAGAAAGCTTTCGACCAAATGCTCGTTCTATAGTTTTTCTCGAGTAGGCAAAGCTGTGCTCTGGCGCTTTAGTGTGAAGCTTTGATAACTCTCTGCATAAATCTCTAGGGAAGAGATCCGGACGTGTTGCTGCCCACTGACCCCATTTAATGAATGCTGGACCACCTTTTTCCAATGAACGATGAACAACCTGAAGCCAAAGTCTTCTGAAGCGAAATCCAAAGACATCCACAAATGGAGCCATCAATATGCTAGGTGAGAACAGGATTGCCAAATAAATGGCTCTAAACAATAATATGATGCCTTCCAAAGTAGACATTAGCATTGAAATCAAATAGGCATGTCCATCTTGTGCACGGATGTAGATAGAATTCTCAGATGGATAGTGTTCCATGTTTGAGAATGTTCTTTGAGCGGCTAGCTCTCCACATGTAAAAGCAAATATACCAGGAACTATCAGGTGAGAACGAGACATGGCCAAGCAGAATGCTCGAGCGACTTCATTTAAGGTGGAAAAACTACGGCCATTGGAAGAGAATTTGCAGGAAAGCTTTTTCCAAACAAACTGAGCTTGATGTTTAACAACATTACGAGTTGTCCAGATACAAAAACTTCTAGAATGCCTAGTCCAGCTTAAGCTTCTTGATATGCAGTACAACGGGGAGGAAGCATGTATTCTGGCTAAATGTCTATAAGGTGAAAATAAATTATTCTGAAAGAGAGGCTCTGATGTAATAATTTTCCCACTGTTTCTCACTTCTAAATGTCTAAGTCTGCGGCTTGTATGAAGTGAACGCACTGCCTTCCTTATGTTCCCCAACATCAAATATCTACATTTATTAAAATTACTTTATGAAGCAATATATAATAAGTTGATAACTAAGTTTAGATAAAACAAGAAATGTTGGGCTTCATATAGATATTTAAGCTTGCATAAAAATTCATGGGTATAAATAAGATAAATAAATATTCAATCAGAAAAACAAACGCTTGCAATACATTCCAGGAAACTACATTTTCCAAATTAATTAGCTTTTCGGAAGAAGGAACGTTTCTACTCCTTTTTCTTCATAACTTCAAATCTGAAATCAATTCCAATAGATTCTTAAGTACTCATCATCAGTCTCTATCATTAAATGACTTCAGAAAATTGCTAATGATACTGATTTTGGTTATTACATTGTTTTTTAATACGTATTCTCTTACAACTTGACTCCCCCCACCCCCACCCCCTCGTTTCTCCATCGTCTTCTTCCTCTCTTCTCTCCTCTCTAATTTAAATCTGAAAAATTTATTTCCTTCCTTCTCATTTCAATCCAAGCATAATCTTTTTAACAGTTAGAAACTAGTTCAATCCAAGCACACTCAACTAGGTAAACTATGTTGATATCCATCCGTACATTGTCAATTATTTCATTTTATCCGCACAAATATGGTTTTCTTTAACAAATTTCCAAGTCAACTCTTAGTAGCTTTTTTTTTTCTAATGGAGAATGTCTAAGATCGGACATATGATTTTCCTATCATAAGCAAAATCAATTACCTCTCGATACCCTAAAGTAAGGAATGATTTAGGTGATAAAAAGAAGAATGTCAAAGCCACTTATATCAATGTTTTTTTTACAAGAAATACATATGACATTTGTACTCAAATTACTTAGACCTATATGATAACAGAAATCTTGACTTTTAAATCTGTAAGCATTAGCAACCAATATCTTATGGATACATTTATGGTTTAAGAACAAAAGTCAATTTTCCAAAATTTTCATGTATTGTCCTACAAAGTAAAAACGCAAGGGATATCAATCTGATTTGACTCAAGCTTTCCCTGAAAATTATTCTTTTAATCTATCTATTTGTGATGAGCCTTGGAATTGATTTAAATTGACAATTCTCACATGTTATCCAAAATCAATCAGTAAATTGAACGGAAAAAGAAAAAAAAAAACTAGAAGGTGACCAAGGCCAAGGTAGCAGTTACCAATCAAGATCACCAAAAATTACGTAAGAAGGATCAACAAGTAACGGAAATCAAGGGGATGAGGGGCGGCAGAAGCAGGAAAGGTGAAAATTGAGCGGGCATAAATCAAAGTAAACGAAAAAAAGAGAATGCGAGTACAAATTTCAATCATACCGAGGAAGAGAAAGGAAATAAGGGACGGGAGGCGATGACCTTGAATCTGCAAGCGCCAAAATCGATCGGTCGAAAAAGCGGGAAGGAGGTAGTGACGGTTGGTCGCGGGCGGCGGGTGAAGCTCGAATCTGAGATGGAGAGAGAGAGGGGAATCGAGTGATATACAAAAAGGGAGGGCTTGTCTGAAATTCACAAAATTAGGGCTCCATATTGGAAGGAAAAATAAATGGCTCACAGTATCGTTACGTTGTATTGCCCATGTCCTCGAGTGGGCGTTTGACAACACTGGAGTAAATGAGAGAACTTTATTCGAGTACTCAAAAAAAAAAAAAAAAGGAAATCTTTATTTGAAATACACGGAGGTGAGATGGTTGGAATAGAAAATATTGGTAAGTTCACTGTACCTTAATTATGAAGTTTCTATGATTGAACCACATCTTATTGATATATGTAGTACAATATTTTGTTTAAGCTTAAGCTTTTTTTAACTATAGGTTCATATTTTCAAGATATCTCCCATTCGAATGTAAACTCGGTTGCATCCCTCCTAAACTTGTGCATTACAATATAAAATTAATATAATTTCATATTAGGTTAATGTTCGGTAACATTTAGAAAACTTCAAAGTAACATACTATAAATAATTACAACAAGATAATAACCTAAATTCTAAATTCAGGTCTCTAGCTCAGCTATCGCTTCGTAAACCAAGTCTTACCGCCACACTGTTGGGTATATAACGTAGAAGCATGCTATAAATGCGACGGGAGCACGTGATAACAAAAATTTATAATCAATTAAACTGTTTGATTAATTTGCGGTAACACCTTAGGTGATTGACTTTGTTGTTATAAATTCATACTCACATTGAATGACACATCTGATCTAGTCTGGAGGTGGAGGAAGCTAGTAAATGGCTATTAATTAATTTTCTCACAATAAATAATTGTCAATAATTATTTATACAATGTCCAACATATTACTTAAATTTCTCTTTATAAATAATTATCCAATAGTTATTTTTATATATTAAATAATTATTCCTCACTAATATTTATCCAATAAATATTAAATTAATATACCCAATACATTAATAGCCAAGTTTAACCATTAAACTTAAGCTCCTATTAATTATGTCCAACATAATTAATTCGAAAATTTGAATTCTTCAGGATTTGGGAATGTCCAACGGATGTGCTGACTACAAATTCAAAGAAGGTAGGACCACATTCGAAGTTATGTCTATTCGTAGGCTATCCTAAAGAAACGAAAGGAGGTTATTTTATAACCAAGATAAGAATAAAGTTGTCAACAAACACAACATTGTTAGAAGAGGATTATGTTAAAGACCATAAATCTCGATCAACAATAGTGTTGAAAGATTTGTTGTCCATTGATTCTACAAGTCGTACAACAATGTTCTTGTACATGGGTCAACAAGGATTGTTACAGCTCACTTGCATTGAATGTTGGAAACTCATAAGCTATGATAGTTGATGAATCATTGTGATTTAATATTCAAATCCCACATAGTAGAAAATGCGTCTTCCTCGACATAGTCGAAGGATTAGAAAAAAATATGATTTCCTAAATAGGTGTCTTGGAGACACATAACGTTATCTAGAATAATGTTGAAGATCCTTAGTATTTTAGAATGACAATTGAGGATATTGGCCGAAAAGAATGGATAAAAGCCATGAACCTCGAAATGAAGTCGATGTACTCTAATTCAATCTGATTAATTATAGATGCACCTAAACATGTAAGACTTATTGGGTGCAACTAGATCTAGAAGAGAAAAGGGTATAGTTGGAAGGGTGCAAACCATCAAAGCTAGACTTGTAGCAAAAGGCTTCATTCAAAGAGAAGAGGTGGATTACGAAGAAACATTTTCCCTTACTACTATGTTAAAGTCTATAAGGTTCATCTAATCAATTGCCTTATATTATGGTTATAAGGTATGACAGATGGATGTCAAGACTGCATTTTTGAATGACCATCTTGAAGAGGAAATCTACATGAACCAACTAGAGGAGTTTGAATCCAAGGTACAAAAGCAAAAAGTTTGCAAACTTGTTAAATCCATTTATAGATTGAAGCAAACGTCTAGATTTTGGAATAAGATATTGATGATGTGATCAAATCATATTGTTTTGAGAAAAACATCGATGAACCTTATGTTTACAAGAAGATCATCGACAATAAGGTAGCATTCATATTATTATATGTATATGACCTCTTACTCATTAGGAATGATGTAGGGATGTTGAATGATATCAAGCAGTGGTTACCTAACCAATTCCAGATGAAGGATTTGGGAAACACTTCGTACGTCCTTAGGATCCAGACAATAAGGCATCGATCTAAGAGAACGCTAGCCTTGTCTTAGGCATCGTACATTGACAAGATACTTGTCAGGTATATGATAAGAGATTCCAAGAAGGGTCATTTACTTTTTAGAAGATATCAGTCAAATCTAGGATTGGATCAATGGACTATGGTTAAGAACATTCGTAAGTATCTTTGGAGAACGAAAAGTATATACTTGTGTACGACCCTAAGGATTTGATCCTTATTGTGTACGACACAAGGATTTAATACTTGTGTACGACTCTCATCACTAACAATGGGAAGCAATTTAAAAACTAAGTCTTCCAAAAATTTTGCTTTAAATTAAAGATCAAGCTTCATTTTTGTCACTAGCTTACCCCCGATCCAATGGGCAAGTGAAGGCTTTCAATAAAGTTACAAAGAACCTCAAGACCAATCTTTAAAGCTTGAAGTCGTTGTGAGCAGAAAATCACCTCTAAGTACTATTGGGCTTATCAAACCACGCTTAGAATATAAACAAGAAAACGCCCCTACTCATTAGCATTTGAGGGCACAGATGGTCATCCCAGTTGAGATAGGCATCCCATCCTCGCGAATTGAGTATTTTGATTGCGGGCTAGCTTGGATCTCCTGAAAGAAAGAATAGATGAAACCCACATAAGGGGAGCAAAGTATGCAAGATACCGCAACTTCAAAGCGAAGAAGAAACGTTTCCAAGAAGGCGACTTAGTCGTTAGGAAGGTGATGCCTAACACTAAAGAACTCAACAGTGAAATCTTCGGGTCAAATTAGGAAGGACCATACTAGGTCAACAAAGTCGCTCGCTTGGGCACCTACTACTTTGAAGACATGGAAGGGAATAAGATCCCTCATCCTTAGAACAGAACACATTTGAAAAAATATTTTCAATAAAATGTAATCCAAGTCTGCTATAAGTATTGGCAATAAATTTTGTCTAATCATTCTACAAAAGCTCTCTAAATTTAAGCTATAGTCTACTAATCTTATCATACTTCAAAGCTTAAATTGGGGGGGGGGGGGGGGGTAAGCAAGAGGAAAGAATTGATCGACTTTTAAATTGCAATATTCTTAGTGAAAAAAAACTTCAACAGGAGCATAAAAAACTTGAAGAAAAATAGAGATTCTTAGCATTCTAACACGTAAAAGTACTTAGCAAAAGAGCAAGGAGTTTTCTACTTCAAAAAGGATAGAATACATGGAAGAGCAACAAAATCATCAATTGCTTCTAAGCCACACCTACTTTAACTTCGTATACTAGGTCTAACTTGCGTAGAATCAAGTCTAACTAGAGGAGCTTGAATCGAGAGGTTGCTTTCAAGAACACCTCGAAAGATGTGAGAATCATAATAGGCGACATGCACAAGTTCTCAAGAATGCCCCGGAAGTTTAAAAACAAAGACTTAAAGGTAGGGGTCAATACCTTCTCGGTGGTCGTAGTTCAATGAGACTAGAATAGGGGAAGGAAGTTACCATAACTAACTTCTTCCTAAATACCGTCTAGAGCCCAACTAATGGCAATCATATCAGCATTATTCTAAAAAATCATTAAGGTTGGAGAGCCTTTTACCAAATTCGGCAAGTAAGAAGTAATCTTCAACTTCTCTTTAGTAGAAGCCAACTCTCTTTGAAGTCGTACGATGGTGGATATGCCTTCTTTATGAGTACGAACAACTAGACTCTGAGCCTTAGTGGAAGTCTGGAGGTCAGCCAAATCAACCTTAGCAACGCGGTGAGCCTCACAAGCTTAAGCTAGTTCCCACTTGAGCTGGTTAGAGCAGGAAGACCAAAAAGAGCATATATGGCGCAAGTTTTCTAATAGGTGTCAAGAAGCTGAAGCAACATGCACAAAGGCTTGCCAAGAAAAAAAAAAGGATAAAAGTCAGTTTAATAACTTAGAAAAAAGTACAACAAAATGCAAGACCAACAAATAAAACCTCATGTATCAGAAGAGCCTTTTCTTCAATACTTAAGAGGCATTCCCAATTCGAAATGACATGGGAGAAGTCTCCACCTCGGACCATAGGCCAGAAGTCAAAGTTATCTCTCCACAGGATCAAAAATAGGATGAAACTGAGAGGAAGACTAACTAAGGGCATTTGAGAAGTGCGAGGATTAAGACATGTTAGAGATTGGGCATCGTTAGAGGTGGTATCTGTCCCACCATAGTTTAAATCTACCCGAATGTCTAAGTCCGCTGGAAAGTTCGGGAAAAGAAGGTCGTCATCCTCACGAAGAGAAGGATGACCTTTAGAAATAAGGTCCACCATTTCAATGGTGGGTGGCCTAAAAGCAAGGTTTAATGGATAAAGAGATACGACGTAAAAAGCATGCTTCAAGGTAGGCTCGTAATCCATAGCAGCTGAACAAAAAAATAGATAAGTTGTTAAAGACGTAACATCAACCTAGATGCAAGAAGCCAATCAGAAAAGGATAAAGTACCTGGGCCAAATCCCTCATGGAAATCTGGAAAGTCGGAGTTCGATTCATCATGCATAGCCGATTCCAAGAGGACATTGTTGAGTGCCAAAGACTCAGTGGTCAAGTGTAGAGCACTTTGAGTGACAATAATGGGGTAAGTCATGACCTGGTCATAGAACTTCAGAACCCCAGAGCGGATAGTCAATTTCATGTGAATTTTAAAACAAGACAAAGTATAAGCAAGGCATACATATGTATGTACATGCAAAATAAAAAGAGGTGTACCATATGATCCAAAAGTAGTTGGAACGACCAGAAAAGTATCTGCACATGGATTAGTTCAAGATCCACTAACTAAGAACCATATATCACAACACATTTTTTCCAAGTTAAAGAAGATACCAATGGGGAAATTCTACTCCGAGGTGTGAGTTAGCACCTCACACTTACATCGGGGTATTGGAAAAAATGGTACAGTGAAGGAGATCTCAAGCACTAAAGGATCCGTCGATACTCATATAACCCCAAAGACTGTAAGACTCCAATGAAAACATTCCAAGTATTTGAAGCCACTGGCATTGGAGCCAATCCGACCATGCACAAAAAATTTTAGATTGGAGAAATTAGAGGTAGCCAAACCCCTCTCTCAAAGATAGTGATATAATGTTCCGCTTCTCCAATGAGAGGGTTGTTATACTCCTCTTGATTCACGAAAAGCCTAAGGATAAATCTATAAGGAATACTATAATCCTCTCTAAGCTTGTCTAAGTTGTTCTGAGTCAATACTGAGGCAATCGGCTCAAATTTGGACCTAACCACCTACGCCTTACGCCGAGTTTTCTTTTGAGAAAAGAAGGCTAAGGTAGGACGTATTTTATTCTTATTATCAGACTATAGAGCCATGAAAAAAAAAAAAAAAAAAAATCAAGAATGCACCTACAAAGAGGAAAATTTTTTAGAATAGCCTATTAGATTGCCAAAATCGAAAATAGAAGCCTACTTGGTAAAATTTCAAAAAAAAAAAGAAAAAGCTTAGAAAAGTGGCAAAACTAATAAAAAGAGAGCCTACTTAGTACAAAAATTGAAAATAGAGGCTTACTTGGTGAAAATTCGAAAAAAAAATACCTATCAAAGAGACAAAACTAAAAAAAGAGAGCCTACTTAATATAAAAATTCAAAGAAAGTGCAAGACTCAGAAGGCCCTACTTAGTACCCAAAATTTTGAAAAAAACATACATACTGGGTGCCTAAAAATTGAAAAGTGGCTAATTGAGGAAAAAAACGAATTTCAAAGAGGTACCTACGTACAAGCATAAAATCTAAAAAAAGAGGGTACATGCGAAAGAGTCGATTTTTAGATTAAAGATACGTTTAACGCTCGTTTGGACTTGTAAGATCTTAAAATTAGAAAAGATTTACACTTAAAGAAATAAGGGGACAAGTTCGTTAAACCGCATGCCACTTATACTTTGACAAGTGAAGAGAAGGTGAAATTTTTATACTTCATCAAATCAGTTCAATTTCCTGATGGTTTTGGAACAAACATTTCATGTTGTGTTAGTGTGAACGAAGGGAAATTTTTTGGTTTGAAAACACATGACTGTCATATTCTGCTTCAACGACTTATCCCTATCGGTATTCGTAAATTCTTGCCGAATGAGATAACTACTACTATTATTGAGTTATGTGTTTTCTTCTTCGATTTAGGTTCGAAAACACTTCATGTAAGTGAGTTAGATGAGCTACAAGATGAAATAATTATAATTATGTGCAAATTGGAGAAAATCTTTCCACTAACATTTTTGACGTAATGGTGCACTTAATTGTACACTTGTCGTAATGTAAAGCTGTCGGGCCAGTTAACTATAGTTGGATGTGCCCTTTTGAGAGAAGCTTAGGTACTTTAAAGGCTCACGTGAGGAACAAAGCTAGACCAGAAGGTTGTATAGCAGAAGTTAGTCTACCGCCTACAAAATACCCATACATCACACAAGAACAATGTGATCATTTTGTAAATATTCGATTATCAGAGGAATTTAAGGTAACTACTTAATTCTATTGTATTTTGTATATTATTGTAATGTTTAACATATTACTAATGTTTTTATTAAACACAGTAAAATAGTGAAGAACAAAAAGAGAGGCGAAACCTTCTTAAATATCCCCACCGTATGGCCAAAAAGGGTTATGCCCAACTCGGTCTTGAGCTAGTAAGAATTCTAAACCTTCATATATATTATATGTTATGATTATTTTATTTCACTTTACTAATTCATTGTTTGGTGGATTTAGGGTGTAAATATTAAAATCGATCCATCCTCACGTGCACTATTATGGATGGAAGGGCGAAAGGGAAAAGATAAAGTGCACGTCGATGAAGCCACGATTGAAGCCTCCAATCGAATTGTAAGGGTGTTTAATTAATAGTACAAATAACACTTCAAATCTCTGATTGATTAATTTTAATTAATTGATAATATTTTCATTTCAGAATAAGTTGGGTGATGCACATCGAGGTGCAGATATTTTGACTGAGGCCTTGGGAACACCCGAGCACTAAGGACGTGTTAGGGGCGTTGGTCAATTTCTATCTCCGCCTTCTTTTTTCAAAATGGCTCGTCCAAATGATAGTAGGGGAACACCCGAGCATGAAGGACGCGTTAGCCAAGTTGGTTAATCTCCTTGTATGGGAAGTAATCACGATCAATCACCCCCGATTTTGAGAGAACAACCAATAAGGCAAGAAGATGAGATCCGAGCACCGAGGGAAGTCATTAGAGAACCCAGCATGGCCCATCTGGTTGTCAAAGACTTTGGAGAAGTAAGTTGCAAGTCTTACTCTAACTATGTGTTTCTTATATGTTTTATGTGTTTCTTTGAAGGGTGCGGCATGTCAACTTGCCATTGAAAATGTTGACAACATTGTTGTCGTTGACACAATGTATGAATCGAGCGGGGCACCTGCTAAGATTCATGGACTTCCACTAGAAAAGTACAAAGCACGCGTCCTAATGGATTTAATAATTGGAAATAACGACCCTATGGTCATTCCTACCACACTTCGGGTCAATGTAGCGATCACCGCCCTAATAACGTGTGAAGCCACTTACAACAGTAACCTCTATCCGTCAGGGAACGTTAGCTACGTCCAACCCTACACCCCTATGGGTCGCCCCCTGACGTGTCACGCAAACAATAGACCCTATGGTCTACTGCAACCAC
>JBBMEG010056223.1:0-15567 GCA_037832605.1 Cyclanthera cordifolia
TTTTTCTGCAACAAATGCTGTCAGAAATGTTTGTGCGTTCCTTCCGGTACATACGGCCGCAGAGAAGAATGCCCCTGTTACAATAATTGGAAGACCCAGGAAGGCCGCTTTAAATGCCCCTAGCCTTTGGCTTTTTCGTAATTTCAGCCCCATCCACACTTCCCTCACTCAATAAAGCCCTGCCCTCTTCCTTCAACCTCTCTTTCGTAATTTCACTTTCTTTTTCTTTTGGTGTTTGGTTATAAGATTTAAACAATTTCCAAAATCTAGTAATCGTAATGTTATACATTTGAATGTTCATATGAAGTATAGAAAAAAAATAAAAACTAGAATAATTTAACAATTGAAATAATATTTAGAGATAGCAAAAAATAGGAACCACCTTAGTGAAATTACAAAAATTTCTTCTAATTTAATGATTTCAATCAATGACACTAATTTACAATTAGTGGTATTTAGTGAAGGAATTAATGACTTATATTGATAACACTTATTCAAATTAATCATCGATTGAATTGAATATTTTTCATATTTGTAATTATTATAATTGATTGAAGTCAACCAACTATATTGATTGAAGCCAACTTATGACATTAATTAAAGTCAATGAGTAATCAATAACAATTGATTAAAGTTCATCAATGACGTTGAGTGAAATCAATTATATATTCGTGATATTTGCATGAGTATCCATTATGTTCACTTGCAAAATAGTATTTGTTATTAATATTAATTAGAAATTAATTTCATCAATGTTTTTACTTTGATCTAATCTAAGCCGCAAAAATCTTTATGGTTTTCAAATATGATTTGAAATTGATTGAATTTTCAATTAGGAAACTTTGCCCATTTCTATTTATTTTAAGTTGGACTAGTTTATAGGCTGACAGCCTTTTAGTTGTCCAAGCTATTATCTCTATTCTTTTGGGTTTTGCAACAATTAAAAATGAGAATTCCAATTCATCATCACTAATTATTAATTTATCGTCTCTAATTATTCGCTAATTATTAATTTATCATCTCTAACTATTTGTTGCAGCAATACTATTAAGTTACTGCTTTTGTTCACTAATTCTTACCTATTCAAATAGAAAAATCTATATATATCCGGCGTATATATTATAATAATTGTTACTTTAAGTTTCATTTATTATTATTTTTATAACAAACTTAGTCATTATTGATTGTAGTCATTCTCTTCTATTCTACTAAATCAACTAATGATTTTTTTAGAAAGGGGTGTTTGGCTGTTGGGTAACAATTTTGTAGGGTGATATAATATCATAAAAATTTTAGAGGATGATATAAAATTAGTATTTAATGTACATGTATGACATATGAATATATTGGAAGTTATTAGTATTTATGTTGCAAGCATAAAAAACAGGTGTTTGTGATGCATGTATTAAAATGATATAAGGTATGCAAAAAATTGTAGATTGATGTATGTGATAAACAGAAAATGTGTTATAATCAAATTGACCTTTTCTTTTTAACTACTCATTAAGGTTAATATACAATATATTTATCTTTTTTTTTATTCACCAACACGAATTTAATTGATTTATCGATCAACATGATATTAGACTTAATTTTTTTTTTCAAGTTATTCAAAAGAAAATAAGACTTGTTTAGTCAAGAGGAAATTTTCAATATTCAAAAAATTAGTAACACTTTTGAACTTTCATAGAACTTTTGCAATTTTGTCGCAATTAATTTAATAATATTAATAATTTCAATATTAAAAAGAAAAATATGAACATATTTGTAAATATATAGAAAAAATAAAAAAAATGTATTAAAAAAAAACTAACAAAAAAAAAAAAAACTTATCATAAATATTAATGTTACTTTTTTTATGTACACAAACTTGAATTAAACAAAATTTAACTTATTGGTACAACCGTATAATTAATCATTTCTCTTTTATTTTTTTTGTCATATATTTGTGATAAATATATTTAATATTTTAAAACATAGGTACAAAAAGTATATGAATTTAGTTGAGGTAAATTTAAATTCATGACATCGTAATTCTTGATATACATGCTCAATTAGATAATGCATCAATTTAATATATGTAAGGTCCTCTCTTACAATATTTTTGTGAATAAATTAGAAAGTATAAATATTAAGAAATAAGAAAATATAATAGAGAAATAAAGAAACAAATTAAAAATAAGAAAATAAAAAAAGAAAACAAAAGTACTCAAATTTGACAAACAATATTGATTTGAAGACTATAAACAAAAACCACGGAGACCGAGCATATCATAGACTAGTGTTCTAAATTATGATATGAGGAAGAGTTTAAATCATGCACATTAATAATGGGTGGCCAAACACTCCCAAAGTAAGCAACACATTACCCTACTAATTTTTTTTTTTTTTTTTTTGAAAATGCCGGCAAATATATTAACCATCAATAGAGTCACCAATACAATCTCTCCTCCACACAAGAAACCACCAAGGGGGAGAACCCCTCCAAAAATAAGACCTATCCTCCAACGGGATAGACATAAAGTTCCAAATTACAGAGCGTTAACATATACTTTTAGTGAACAAATCTGTCACTCTATTACAAGATCTATTACAAAAGGAAAAACTTACACCTCCAAGCATTATGGGGGAGAAAACCAATATCAACAATAATGTTGTTAAATTCAGAGCAATTCCTAACATTACCCAACAAATCTTGGACCACACTCTTTGCATCTGATTCCACCACAATTGGGGAATCCACGAGCAAAAACTCAACAAATTTTTAAGACATTCCTTGATCGCAACACCTTCAAGATCTTTGACCATACATTCCTAAATATTTTATACCCTTTCAAGGGAAGGAAACAAACTTTGAACTAGTAAGATATAGTTAAAAAAAAAAAAAAATGATATATTTGATGCCGTAAAAAGGATTAGGATGAAATTTTTTTTTAATTTTCTATTGTCTCATACAGCAACTTCCATCAAATTCAAACCAAGCATGTCAAGGAATAAATAAATAAATAAACGAAATTGATAGAACATAATAGAATGCAAAAATACAAGTAGGGCACTATATAAGGGATATTCGATTCCTATTTGCTCACGGTTGACTCCCTGTTTTAGAGATTGATTGTTCATCTCTTTGGCTAAACTCGGGCCAATCCATCAATTCTTCCAGTTTTCTCAACCCCTTCCAGCTTCAACAAATGACTCATATCCTTTTCAATATTCAATTCCTCGTTTTCTGTTTCTGTTTTCTTGTTTATTGATTTCGGATCTCCACGACTCAAGATTTTGAGGCGTATTTATAATTCATTGATTATGTAGATAATTTCTTCTTTCCAGTTTATTTTTTCTTAACTCAGATCTATACGCGGAAACCAGAGGGAGAAGGATCGAGAGAGAGCTCAGGCTCGTAACGGTAAGGGCAAAACCAAGGATGATGGTTTGACTCCTGAGCAGCGCCGTGAAAGGTTCGTCTATCATATTTCATTTTGTTTTTTTAATTTCGTCTTAGGTATTTGGTTATTTGATTGATCTTTTCTTCTTCTTTTTGTTAGGGATGCGAAAGCGCTACAGGAGAAGGCGGCGAAGAAGGCGGCCGGGGGAGATAATTCGTCCGGAGGTAAAAGTAGCAATAAAAAGTAATTCGATGTGAAACTATGTCGATTGTTAGCTTTATTGTTATTGGAACACTGAGATCTTGTGATTTTTTAGATTGTTTGTTTGTGGAGAAATACCTTTGTATGTCTCAGTAATATGAATGGTGGATATGTATTATGATGTTATTGTTTATTCGCGATGATTTGTTTTCATGGTCTTAGTTCTCTTGTTATGTTGTATTCAGAAAATTATGCGGTTATTGCTTGATTTCGTGAAGAATAAGGTTGGATCTTCATCTAGATGTTAAGCTTTTCGATTATGATCTATCTAACACTTAGATCTACGTTGGAGTCGTTGTAAATAGGTATGGTTCTATCATAGGATTAGACTTCTGTAGTTATAATCTCGTTTCAATAATAACCTAAGGAGACTTTGTTATTACATTGTCAATTATTTAGCATTGACGCTTTTAAAATTTCTCTTGTTCCTTACCAACTTTATGTTCCACATAATAGACAACAACATGATTATCCAAGCTATACAAAACTTCAGGTTCTGAATCCCATGTCCATACTTACTGACCTGAATCATATGCCACAATGCTTCATGATCTTAAGAGGTACCTTCTTTATTCATTTGCCAAAAGGACCTAATTCTTGTGTGATCAATTTCGACTCACATTTTTCCGAAACAACCTTCTGCTATATCAAATGAGAACCGCCCCCTTCATTTTCAGCTCATCTTTGTTAACAAAAACATCTCATGATGTGATCCAACTTATGGAAAACTGAGGATCGAATCCAAAAAAAACTAAAGGATTGGATACAAAAAAATGGTCTCCCCAGAGTAGAATGTTTCTTCTGAGCAATAAATGCTGTTGAACACACCGAATCCTAGAACAAAGAACTCAGATTATGACTGAATCGAAGGCCTACATATCTACTTAGTCTTGCAAGAGATTTCATACCTTATCATATAAGCCCACTTGACTAGTTTGTTACACTACTAACTTTTCCAACAATAATACAGTTTTGTATGTTGATTTAACGGCCTGAAATGAATCCGAGACCTGTAAGATATGAATGAGATTAACAAAGGTACCTAGTCCTATCAACAATGTGAAAATAGGTAGCATGAACACTATCCTTTCTTCCATCGGATCTCTCATCTAATCCTATGTATATCCATGAGAAACAACCTTGTCAAGGACAGACATTACCAACCAATAGGCAAAGTAATGGGGACAAAGGATCCAAATTCCTGATGTGTCTGGAAACAAATAGAAATTTATAAGCAGTCTAAGTTACACTTAGACTAGATGGAGCTGGAGCCATAAAGAAAAAAGTCACACTTAGACTAGTTCTACTTGCAATTGCAATGATATTCATCAAGAGATCTAACAGCATTTGCAAATAGTGCTTGGTGCTGTGTTTTAAAATTCATAATTTTTATCACAATAATAATACCCTCATGATTATTTTCTCCTGCTCAACATTTATGATCTCGAGTTTCAAACACCGTTATGAAGGAAAGGAATCTAGAATTAGAGAGTCATACTTTCACTTTCAGCTTCCTTGCATGTAGCAAGTATAGGGAATTTGGAACAATAAACCTTACTAAAATGGGAAAGAGAGGAGATAGCTTTGTCCAGTGAACGACGTTATAGCTTTTCTCAACCAAAATAATAAGTGGCTAAGCGGGTGAAATCATAGGCCACCGTTGTTTTCAATCCTATGCCAGTTTCTTCATTGCCAACACTGCTCAAATACAATGTTAGGCTGGTTAGCATCTATGTTATTACGTAGCATTTTCTAGGATGTTCTTATGGGCTAAAATTCTACGAGTCATCAGTATTGGCTGTAGTTTTCTGTTTAGACTGAAGGTGATGCTTTTGGCCTACCCACAGAAAAAAAGAAAACTTGTTCTTGTAGGAGCACTTGGTATTTTTCTCACATTAGAGAGATAAAAGTCTAGTAAGGGAAAGTTTTATTTATTTATTTTTAATAAGAATGAAAATGTGGTCTTTGTGCTTGAGTTTTGTTTTCAGGATATTATGCACTGTTTGGTAGTATGAATTTGTGAAATATTGGTATAATCAGTATAAGAATAGAGAAAGAGCCTAGTCATAAATATTGTCTATGACCCAAGAACTCATAAATTCTAATTTCAACCTTTCCACCAACTCGTTCTAGAAAAACGAGAATAAGAATGATTGTGAAGAGAAGATTAGGAATAAGGTTGCTTTGGATTTCATTAGAACAGAGCATAGAAACCTAAATTTCCATTCTAAGAAGTTATAAAGTGCAGGGGTACAAGGTAAAATCGAAAGCCGAACGAAACTAACATCTATTTAACCTGAAATTGATTGATTTTTTTTCTCTCACATTTTTCAGTTTTATAACATATATATATATATATATATATATATATTAACTAATACATAAATAAAATGGCTTGCTCCTTGTTTTATTGGGTTGCCACATTAAATTGGGTGTGCCTTTTGATTTTAATTTGCCATCCGTAAATAGGCAAAATTGCAAACCCACCCCCAATTTTTAAGCTAGAGCTGTTGCCATTTTTAGTTTGGTTTGTTCAATCATCTATATTTGGCAATTAAGCAATTTATTACTGTAAAAAAAAAAAAAGTATACTTAAAACTGAAATTAACTCTATTAAAAACTTAAACCCACTGTAGCATAGCTCAAACCTTACATGTAACATAATAATTAGAAAGTTATATGAGTTTAAATCTCCCACTCTAGAATTCCAACAAAATAATTCTTTAAACTTAATATAAAAAACCTACTATTATTTACTTCGTAGGCTTGAGCATTGAATTGTCAAAAAAAAAAAAAAAAACTTGATTAGTGAAGGTGTGTTTTCCTCAAGGTTTCAGGTTCGAGATCCATCTGTGATATTAATTTGTAGACATTTTTTGTGTCTCTATTTCTTATCTAGATTACTAGGTGGTTCCACAAATTTGACTCGTTCGATCAGACCTAGAGTCTAGCTCAGCAACTTAAATATAGTACACATGCCCTTCCATTGTTAAATCACGTTTAGCCCCACGTGTGTTTGACCTCTGATGTTGACAACGAACATTTTTAATCACTCAAAATAATCAATTAACAATTTTGCAAACAACATCTTCAAAAGATTTAGAAAGAAGAGAAGGTTTCTCTTTTGACTTGCTTCTATTTTAGTTTTTATAATTTAAATTGTACAAATTTATTGTGCTTACCTACGCTTAAGACATGTAGGAGATGTTTGGTACTAGTATTTGAAATTAGTCTTAAAAAACTACATCTAAACGAGTTTTTTATTATATTCATTACTTCTAAAAATACTTAAAATAAATCATCATTCTAAATATTAATTTGAATTACTCTTAACAACTACATCTAAACAAACTTTTATCTGTAATCATTATTAATCATTGCTTTTAAATACTCATAAAATTTTCATTTTAAATACTCTTAAAAATTATATCCAAACAAACTTTTATCTTTAATCATTATTAATCATTACTTCGAAATACTCAAAATAAAATTTTTATTCTAAATATTAATTATAAAATACTCTTAAAAACTACATCCAATCAAGTTTTTAATTACAATCATTGTTAATCATTACTTCTAAATACTCAAAATAAATTATCATTCTAAATATTAATTTTAATTACTCTTAAAAACTATATCATTTTAAATACTAATTCTAAATACTCTTAGAATAACAATTCAAACATTTGGTAAAGTTTATTTTTATCAGTCAACTTATTGAAATAATATACAATATCTTCAACGAAAATGCATAATATGAAAATACGTTTTTCGAATTTCCAGCGAGAAAAAGTATTAGGAATGAATTTCTTCTAAACTATTTATTTTGAACTCCGCATTATTTATATTTAAGCAGTAGCCGATAACAAAATAATATATATGACAACGACCAAAGTTTAGGCATCAAATTGAGCTCATTATTTTTTTTTCTTTTTGTTATTATAAAGAAAAAACCTTATAAAGTCGGAATGAAAAGTGTTTGTTTTTAATAATAAAGCGTAAAACAGAACAATATAAAAAGAAACTGAAAATAACAATTGTCTGTTGATCGTTTTGACGAATTAGAAATTTACGCATTAATTTATGTGATCACTTATTAATTAATTATAAATAAATAAATTTGACATTTAAATGTTAATATAGAGGATTATCTCGTCAAAAATAATGGAAATATCACAAATTAAATAATTAAAAAAAAAAAGAAAAAGAAAAGAATTGAAAAATGGTGCAATAGGAAAAAGTGTTGTTATAGGAACTTGAAAAAGGCAGTTGCAAATGTGTGTTATAACGTGCTATCCACGCCTCTTGCCTTAGCCACGTTAACTAAAGCACTTAAAAGTGCCAAATAAAAGTTTTTTTTTTTTTTTTTTTATAATTTTTAATTTTAATATTCTCCCTTCCTTTTTCAAAGCATGCATGGTACCATATATACATGCATCTCATTCTTATAATACTTTCAATAAATTTGTTGCTAATTCTTTTTCAAATGCAGCTCCATCTTTTTATCAACACCTCTGCTGTCTTCTTCTTCTTCTTGTTTTTTTCTCTTTTTTTTAACACCTCTGCCGTCTCATTGAGCATAGAATTTTCATTAAAGGCCCTTACACTTTTATTGTGCACGTTCGGATATTCATCATAACGACATTTTCATTTGAAAATAAGAGACTGTTGCTTTAACAAAGGTCGCATCTTGATCTACCACAAACTAAAATTGTTCTCGCTGAATTTGCCTAAGTTCACGTTCAAAGAAGACATCTTCGATTGTTGAATAATTGTGGAAAAATAAGTCTTATTGAAAATAAGCTTTGATAACATAATGCTCTGTAATTAAAACAACAATCAAATATAAAAAAAAAAAAAAGAAGAGAGAAATCAAATAAAAAACACAAAAAGATTTACTTGGTTCACTAATGGTTAGCTACTACGGGGGTTGAGAAGAAAACAACTTTATTAATCTTGAAGGTACATAATACATAATATCAATAAAAATGAGGCTAACATTTTGCATTCTCATAAAATCCTATTACAAAACGAAATTAAATCGGCCTAGATACAAAAATATAAACTCAATCACAATTTTTTATTCTAGATTTCGAGGTATTGCTCTCGAGCTCCCACCAGCAATGTCGTCAACTAAATAATTATGGAACCATCAAAATTAAATACATGTCTCAACAATAACATAGTTACATTATTTAGCAACATGTAACACGTCATTGAGCTCTTTTCTCTTTTTTTGAGCTTAATCATTTTCATTGAATGTGAAACAAAACCTAAATTGATGTGATGTATGAGAATAGTTGGCCAAAATTTTCAAGAACTTCCTTCTCAATTGATCATTTATCAATATTAACACCAAAATAGTTTGTGAGAGATAATATCCACCTAGCTAATTAATTACTATAATTGATCTCCTATTTTTAGATCAAAGCATAAGTCATTTGGTGAGGATGTAATTATAGCTATTTGTTTTCATATTTAGACTTTATTTCCCAAAATCTTATTAGATAATGATCTCACTCTCAAACCCCTTCTATGAATAAAAATAACCATGTTATAGGCACTTTTGTTTAAAATATTACAAAAACAAAAACTAAATATTTAAATATAAGGAGAAGAAAAAAAAAATAAAAAATAAAAAACAAGGTCAATATGGGGGTAGTGACAAAACTTTAGAATTAACATTAAAAATTATAAAATTAATTTATGGGAGTTGTTGGGTATTTGTGGCTTTTAATGAATTTGGTTTCTAAAATTAAGAAAAGGGGAAAAGAAGACATGAAATGATGATATAGTTTTTGTCATTTTAAAGAAAGAAAGAAAGAAAGAAAGAAAGTGGTTGAAATATTAATAAATTAAGTTATCCTAAGACCTCTCCCTTGTCAAAGGGGAGGGAATGTGACCACATAAAAACATTTACTCCAACTCATACACACATAATTAATCATAATATATACATGTATATATGACAAAAACTTAGATCAACTCTCTATGTCTTATTGCCAAGAGAGAAACATTTTTTATTTATTTTTTTTTTAGTTAATAATATTTTTTAGGACAAAATTCAAGTATAATTGTTTTCTTTTAAAGCTTCTTTTTCTAATAAAATAATGTAATGTTTCAAATTAGAATTTTATCTATTATAGTTTTTTTTTTTTTTCCTTTTTTCTTATAAGAATTATATCTTATAGGACAATGTTGATCCATTATTATTTTTATTTTTTTTTGATAAAAGTTTAACGTGTGAATATAGAGTTAAGAATTAGAAATTCTAACAATTATTGAAGATATAATGTCTTGTTGAGTTGAATTATGTTTTCAAACGTTGGCACACATGAACAATAAAACATATTCATATATAAAGTTTTATTTTGAGTTAGAAAAAGATTTAAAGCTAACACTAAATGTAAGAGTTTATAGATAAAACGTCAAAATGATCAGTTCGAAGAGATAATGTATAAATTCAATAATCAAGAAGGCAGAAAAATTGAATTTCTCAGTACTTTTCAATAATAAATAAATAATAATAATAATAATAAGAGTCCATAGATGAAACTAAGAATTCATTATAAAACAAAATAACCTTGCAAAACTCTTCTCATGTTTTGTTTATTTCCTAATGCAAAACACAAACATAAACAGAGTCATGCAAAGAAAAAGTTAGGGCTTTTCCAAAAAAAAAGAAAAAAACTCAATACATTGATGGGCAAAAAAAACCTTAGAATGTCCTCAAAGATAACGCAGTTGGTTGATGACTTGAGTTCTGAAGCTATGCCTTCAAAACCCAAAGTCATTAACTTATGTGTGACAATAATTTGTAATTTTCATTTTTTTTTTTTGATGTCTCCCAATGACAGACCTATGCAGGGGCCTGATCACCTGAGATTATCTATTCTAAAAAAAATTTTTTAAAAAAAACCTCACACCTCAGCCACACAAATTATAGCAATTAAATTAGTGGCTCTAAGTTGTTAGCAAATCAAATTATGACAAGTGTAAGAAGTTGATTAATCAATGCTTGCACTTTTTGACATTATCATTTCCTCCACCAAATGCTGATGATTCCAATGAGTAAGCCACTAAGGCTGTCCTTCTCTAATCCCCATTAACCTAATTAATCACAACAAATATGATAACTTAAACAAAACAACAACATGATAACTTAAACAAATGCTTAACCTTCATTTAATTAAATCTTTAACTTTTCTTCCTACTTTATTTATTTATATACATAGTTCCTGCACTTCTAATTAAATGTTATATTCCAATTTTTCAACCATCATAATATTATACTCAAGTTTCTAAATTTTTGTTCGAATTCTTTCTCTTTTTTTTTTTCAAAATTAGTTTTAAAACACGATATTTAAATTCTAATATATTGCTCAAATACTTGATTATATAAATGTATATATTAAGGACCTGTATAAAAAAAAAAATATTGGCTAAATTATTTTTGAAAATAGATACTATATATATTCAATGAAACTCTTTTAATAGGATTTCTTTTAATAAAGCTTAATTAAATGCATATTCAAAGGTTTGGATGCTCCTTAAATAATTATTATATACAAATTCAAGGGTACATTGCAAAAAAAAAAAAAAAAAAAAATTCTTCTCATCCATTGATGTTAAAATTTACGGGTCATATTGTGGCGATCTCCATAAAAATTAATTTACTTTATATTAGAGTTAAATATATTAAGTCTTGAGTTAAACCACATGTAACATGAGTAATTTAATAGCTAAAATAAAACAAATATACAAAATATAATATAGGGTCGGGAAGGGAATCACAAATCCTATATATAATTAGATGATATGCAAAGAAAACTCGAGTTATTGGTGGAGAGTGTGTGAATTTAGATAGTTTTTTTTAACATGAAAAGTTAGAAACTATAAAATAGGATCATAACCATAATACAACTATTCACAAGTATATAAATTAAAAAGATAACATTTTCAAATTCTTTCCACCTTCAATATATCTTCCATTGCATATATATAAGTTATATTTATTTATTTTAAATTTTTGAATTATCCTTTGCTTGTTAGTTTGGTGGGAGTGGAAGTCATGATGGGTGTAAATTAGCTAATAGCCTATAGGGATCCACTGGCATTCATTTGTTTTAAGAGCAAAGGGATAAGTTTTTCTAATTTATCCCTTCAAATTGTTGTCCTTTGCTTATTTCCCAAGTTTTTTTTTTCTTTTTAAATAGAATTTTCTCAACTCTAATTTAAATAGCATGGGTACCTAATTCAAAAAAGACTCTTACACTTTCATATTTAATTACCTTACTGTTTTCACAACAAATAAATAATGATAACTTAATTAATTTTGTAGTTCTTGTTTATTATGTTTTGAGGCATATATATTCTAATTATTAATGTTTTTTAGGGTAATGAAAAAGAAAATAAAGTGGTATAATAAAGTTTGCAAACAATGTCTTGAAAATGTGAGAATTGTTTGTTTTTTTGGTTATGAACAACCAATATGATGAGTTTGTGGAGATGATTTAATTTGGATTTATAGGTAATGCAAAGATTCTAAATTCTATTATAAAGATGGATTCTATTCCATTTTTATAGCTCTTACAATATCTCTTTTTACCCTTACTTTTTAATTATCTCTCTTTTTTCTTTTTTTTTTGTGTGGAATTCTTTAATTTTCTTTTCCTTTAATTTAAAATATGACATGATTTTATATAGTGTCACAAATATATATATTTATACTAGACCTGAATTGAAAACATGACGTGGGAATGTCTAAGAATTTGGTATTGCAAGATCAGTTAGTTCTTTGTATATGGTTATTTGTTTTTGAGATTTGTTTTTAAAAGTTGAAGTTACGTTTAAGAATAATTCATAATATAATCTGGGATTTAATCGAGTTTAATTAAAATGGAAAATTGATTCGTGAATTATGTAATGAAATAGTCTTGTTATATGAATTTTTGTTGTTGTTGTTGTGTGTTTTAGCTTCGGAATGTTTTGTATGTATTTTCTTTCTTACATCGGTTATTGATTGTCATTTGATTTAGAAGGTTTTGTAATTTTCTTACATACTATTTTTAATAATGTGAGATGGATAAACACACAAACTTAGCTAAAAATGATGAATGAAATTAACTCAAAAGGAAGTCAATAGAGAATAGATATTTATTAGAATATATATGGGTAGTTGCTTCATATTTTGGGAGTTAGCTTAGGGTCTTATTCTTATATATTATGTTTGGTTTATTAAAATGAAGAAAAAAAAAAGCCACACAAGCACAACCAAAAGGCTTTGGAGGTTAATTGTGAAAGTTGAGAAGCCAACATCTTCCAAAGTCCAAACCTTTGTTAAACAAAATGACAAAACTCCACTTCCTTTAATTCTCTTTAATTCTCTCTCCCTTATTTTTTTTTTTTTTTTTTTATTTATTTTTTTTTTTTTTTTATGGATCAACTATTTCTCTCACACAACTATTATATTGGTCAAATTCAATGAACATTTAATTGTTAAATGGTAAAAAACAATACTTCTCATGTCTTTATATTCTCAACATAAAAATCAGTTCTTGAGTTGGCCAATGTCTCATTAGTGTAAGAGAATAATATATATATATATATATAAACAAAGACAAAACCAAGTCATCTTTTTGATAAAATATTGTCCAAAATGGAAACAATTAAACAAATACATGTTAGTAGCCTTAAGAATGTCAATGTAATGTGCCCTTAATTGGGATACATAAAAATTAAACTTCCTCTTGTTAGTTCCATTAATCACCTATTTCAATAATTGATCCAATTATAATGGATATATATCAACTTTTAAGCAAGATAATGTTAATCGAATTTAATGTTGTTCTCGATAAAGATAAGTTTTTCTTGATTTTCGTGTTTGTATCATTATAATACGAGAATACTAGATATCTTTAATATTTCTGGACATTCTAAGATTCCTATATGTAGAGCATCTGACAAAACTTAGATGCTCTTTCAATAGGTGGGTTTGAAATCATAGATTTTGCCATTTTATTGAGTAAAATAGGAATAGTAGGAATTAAAACACAAATTTAGTGCTCTTTTACGTTCAATTGTCAGTTGATCTCACTTTCATTTGTCTATTATCATTATTATTATTATTATTATTATATATATATATATATTAAATTAGTTCAAACACTTATGTAATCAGAATGTGACGTTTTTTTTTTTTTTTTTTTTTTAACTTTCCATAGACGATTTACATTTATATAAAATACAAAACTTTTTTTTTAGTATAAAATAAAATAAAAATTGATATTATTTCTTTCAATTTTTCTTTTAAATTTGGATTCCTATAAATACAATTCATTAAAATGTACAATTAATTATATAATTATCTCTTTTAATTTATAATTCATTATATAAATGTATCATTATTTTTTCAACATACATATGGAGTGTGTGTATTCCTACACATATATATATATTAGAATTTTACAAGAATCATTTCATAAAAAATACAATCTTTATTTTAATAGAAACAAATATATTAAATAAATTAAAATAATATTATATAATATAGTAGAAATTATATGAATATTTCTTTGGGCAATCTAAGAATTACATTAAAGTTAATTTAGGTTATCTCGAATGTGATTCATGCAAAACAAACATAGTTTGCCATCGACTATTTGTACATATTTAAATATGGTAATAATTTAAAGATGTCGAACACCTACAATTTTGAACATTAGAGATTTTAAACATTAGAAAATTTTATTTAACAAAAAATCAAATGACTCCACAATTATGTTTGGTGTAACAGTGGTCCATGACTTTAAGGTAGAAAAGAAGAGGATTTTTTATTTTTTATTTTTTATTTTTTATTTATTTTTGAAGGAATAAAGAAAAGGGCAAAAGAAAAACCATAGGAAGAAGATGGCCCTTGTGGCTTTGCCTTTTAAATAATTATCTATTAATATATTAGAAAAGAGGTAGCTTAGCTTGAAGCATGTGCTAACTCAATTATATAATTCAACACAGAGAGAGATTCCCAATAACCCCTTTTTTTTCACTTTTGACATTTAAAATTATTCTAAGACAAAGTTCTTCCAAATTCTCTCTCTCTCTCTCTCTCTCTCTCTCTCTCTCTCTCTCTCTCTCTCTCTCTCTCTGTGTTTGGAAATGACTTATCACCAAAGCCAAATAAGTAGCTTAAAATGGCTGCAAAATAAGCCACAACTGATCAAATCTAATAATCATTTGAAGCTCAAATGTTTGGAGCTTCTCTAATATTGTCTCTTTTTAGCTTCATCATAATGCCCCAAAACCCATCTCAAAAGACACTTCTAAAATTAAATTCAACAAATTATTGTTTATTCACTAAACCCACCAATCATTTCCTCATCCTTTTCTCATAATTATGATAATTTTCCTATTCCAATATTTCCTAATTAAGCTCTTTCCTATGCTAATCATTGTCTTTCTCATAATATAATTTGGTATTAATTAATCACAAATAAATATATACGTAATTTAAACCTACTAATATTTGAATCTATTACTCGTTAGTTGTATCTATATATCACTTGTTAATTGAATTAAATTACTTTGATTGACTTTTTTTTTTTTTTTTTAATTAGAAAAAAAAAAGTGAAGTAAAAAAAAGTAAGAACTTTGACACATGGGTGTTGGAGAAAACCCACATCGGAAGTGCTACTTCCATAAAAGCAAAGCCTTTCACGGAGGATATTCATCCAACCCTAGCTGACAGGTAAGCAAAGCAGAGCTGAGCTGTCACCCTCTGATTGGATTGCCAAGAAGTGGTGGCAATTGGAATATAACTTCAAACTTTATTATGAACAAAAAGTAGATACCCTTCACATGAATGTAAAAATTTTAAGTTTCTTTAAAAATAAAAATGTTAAATTTATAAATTCTCTCTGTTTCT
>JBBMEG010056234.1:0-15565 GCA_037832605.1 Cyclanthera cordifolia
TCGCCCGTTACAACGAGTAGGTCAGCCCCATTGGGTCGACCGTGGAGGTCAGGACTCTCCGAAGAGTCGACCGAGTCTAGAATTAAAATTGTTACACCTTTAAAGGGTAACGACCATGAATTATGTCGATATTCATACCCGACTTAATGAGCGGACGTTTCTAAACGGCCGACCGCTACATCGCCATATGTGAGCCGCAGTAGTTACAAGGCCGGCTGCTATAAAAGTCAATTGATTCCTCCCTTTGAAGGGGCGATTCCTAAGCTAAGTACTCTTAAGCCTCTCTTAGTGCTTTTTACTATTTTTCCCTAATTCCCTTTCTTACTTAGGCATCAGAGGCCTTGTGGCTCACACCACACTGGTGTGCCCTAAATTTGCCTTTTCGCAGGCTCTTTCGTCCTCAGCTAAATAAATCTTACTGTGGATAATCCATTATATATATTTTTTAAAAGTACAACTTCTATTACGCTTAAAAAAAATGAATATTGTAGTTTAGGTAATATATTATAAATTTATTTTATCTTTATTTTTATATTTAAATTTTGATTATTTTAAGTTACCGTTTTACTCTTTTCTTATTTCTTGCTACAAAATCAATTCGCTGCAAAATAAAAAATGTCAACCTCAAGAATCAAATTCATAATTCAACTAAGCATTAAACCAACCATGCTATTAACCAATAATAATTTATATATGGTAAATTAAAAATTTAGCCGGTTTTAAAATCTAGACTTTAGTCTCATGTTAAAAAAATCTACAATTTTGTCTCTATGATTTGAAAAATTAGAATTTAGTCGTTAAATTTTGATAAAATTTTAAATATAATCTATCATTCGTAATTGTTGGTGAATAAAACAAACGTAAAAATTAATTATTTTTATTTTTAATGATGAGAATGTGAGATAAGTAATTAATTGGAAAAACAAAACACCAAAAATATATCATCTTTTTTCGTATAATTCAATAACCAACTTTAAGCTAGTGGCACACACACACACACACACACATATATATATATATATATATATCATTGAAGTCAATACCTTCTTTCTGAGCGTATTCTTTTACCACCAATCTTGCACGATACCGCTTCACTTGATCATTATTGTTGCGCTTGATCTTATATACCCATTTGTTACCGATAGACTTTCTTTCTCGTGGTAGTTTTACAAGATCCCAAGTTTTGTTCTTATGAAGAGTTTCTATTTCTTCATACATATCTGTTATCCATTGAGCAACATCTGAACTAGTCATTGCCTCTTGGAATGTTAATGGTTCTCCATCCTCGGTTAGTAGACAGTATGCAATGTTACTCTCCATAATATAATCAGACTGCCAACTGGGTGGTTTTGTCATTTGGCTAGGACAACCAATCTCTTGTGACTCAATTGGTTCTTTAATCTTGTGCGTTGGTTCAACTTTAGAGTGGTCTTCTTCATATTCTTCTTCCACATGTTGTTGTAGTCTGTGATCCTTCATTCAATGTGCTATCGTTTGTTATCTGTTTCTTGTCTTCTAAGAAGATCACATCCCTGCTGATGTAGAAGAGGATCCCACAGGCGATATCCTTCACATGAACAACATACCCCAAGAATAAACATTTTCTAGATTTAGATCTAGTTTTGTAGTTTCTTGGGTATTGTACATCACGTACACTAGACTTCCAAATATATGGAGGTTCGAATAATCAACAGGCTTTCCATTCCACAGCTATATTGGTGTCTTCAACTCAATTGTTGTTGATGGAGCACGATTCACTACATAACAGGTGGTGTTGACTATTTCTGCCCATAATAATTTATCTAAGCATCCAACTCTCAACATTGCTCGTGTTCTCTCTAACAAGGTTATGTTCATCCGTTCTACCACTCCAGTTTGATGAGGGGTGTAAGGTAAGCTTAGTCCGAGATTCGTTGGCTCTTTTGAGATCCTTGAAAGGATCGGAACAGTTGCTTATCGACTAGCCTTTCCGCCCTCCATGTCCAGTGTGCATAATGTCTTCCACGTCTCGATGCTCCGACAATATGTTCATGATCCCACACACATTATTGACCATGAGCCGTTACAGCTGAATGAAGATTTGAGTTTCGAGGAAGTGCCAGTGCAGATCCTTGACAAAGACAGAAAGGTTTTGCGGAACCCGCAAATCAGTTTGGTTATAGTGCTTTGGAGGAGTCAAACAGTGGAAGAGGCCACCTGGGAGAGAGAAGACGATATGCGTACTCGCTATCCGGAGTTCTTCTCCTCTTAGTTCACTTTCGAGGATGAAAGTTTCCTAAGAGGGGAATACTGTGACAGCCCGGCTTTTTCTATTTCGTTTCGAGGCTAGTTAACTTTTCTTTGGCTTACCGGGAATCCTGGGAGTTGTTGGTTTTGTGTTTAAGTTTAAAGAAACTTTTATTCTTTTAATTTATTTGAGGGTTTCGAAGTCGAAATTTGAAATTGAGAGGGGTAAAATAGTAATTTTGGGGCCAGGGGCATTTCTGTAATTTCTGGCAACTCTTTTGTCCTTAATAAAAGGAAAAAAGTCGAAAATCATGAGGGTTTTGAGTGTTTTTCTCAAATTCAGCACCGCCCACTGTTTTTCTCTCATTTTCTGCGATTTTCGACAGCCGCCGACACTTCTGCAGCCAATCATTGCCGTGCCTGCCTCGTTGCCGACAGCGTCAGCGCCGCCGACAGGAGTTGTCGCCTCGGGAACTGCCGCCGCCAGCGTCGACCAGTCGCGTGAAGGGAGAGAAGGCCACGCCCAATTAGAGGCAGCGACAAGTTCCGACGCCGACAGCGCCGTTGTCTCCCTGTCCCGGCACGTGTCCAACAGCCGCCGCCGTGTCAGAACTTCCCAGCTTCGCATTGGCCAGCAAATCCGAGGCTGCCTCCTTGTCGCCCAAACCTGCGTGTTCTTCCCGAACCTGTTCCGCCCACTCAGCGCGCGACACACGTCCCTGTTGCGCCAGAAATTGTCTCCGCGCGTGCTTCTCACGCGCCGGTGAGCTCCAACGTCACGCGCTGCCGCCGTCGACTTCTCCGGCCACGCGCCGCCGTCGGTCGCCGGAAAATTTCAGGATACTTGGTTTCAGGTAATTTCGACGCTCTGGACCCGTTTTTGATAGTTTAAAGGCCTAATTCTGACGTTTTAACCCTGTTTTACTAGTTTTTGTCGGAGAAACTTTTGGAAGTTGCAGCTCGGACAATTAGGAGTGCCTCGAGTGGAAACAAGCGAGGTAAGGGCTAATCCATGATCTGAACTGTTTGACTGAGTAAAAGTTTACTAGTTAAATTCATATGATCCTTGCTAGATGTGAATGTGTATTAGTTGGTAGAATTGATAGAATCGATAGTGATAATTGTGTGCTACTTGTTTATGACCTGTAACGGGTTGGCATAGCCCTGAAAGAGGTTGCCCCGTCGTGATAAGAGGAAGGAAATCGGGAAGGCTTATCTCTAGAAGGGATGCCCCGGCGAGAGAAAGACGAAAGTTCGGGTTGGCTTAGCCTTCGGGTTGCCCCGTCCTCGTCAAGTCGAGTTCCCTGAACAATTATTTATCTGTTTACTTATTTACTGCTTCTCTGTTATATAACTGTTTGTAGTTATCCTTTGGTGAGTTAAATAACTCACCCCCTTCCTATTTTTCTGTGGTAATCCACAGGTACACATGGGCTTTACCAGGATGGCTGATCCGGCGCAGCGGAAACCATGGGCACGTCGAGTCTTAGTTTTACATCCTGATTTTCATCATTTTATTATTGCTCTTGAATTATTTGTTGAGGAACTAGTTTTAGAATTTATAACTACTTTTACGTATTAGGTGTTTCTCCCTCATTGTTTGACTGATAATTTTGAAAGGAGTACTCCGAACCTTTTTAAATTTCTGTTTTCGTTGCTGATTATATCTTGGGTTAAATGAAGGATTTTTAAGTTCATTAAATGTTTTCAAAATTCGTTAATTATTGCATTTAGTAAAGGTTTTCTTTCTCGGGAACCCTAAAGGGTCCGGTCTTTACAGTAAGAGCCTGAATCAAACAATACGCATGCAAAATGACCAAGTATGGGAAAAGTACCTATGACTTCACTACCACTAGCATCGGCCTCATGTTTGGTGGTGGCAAAAACCATGCCCTCTTGCTGTGCCAACCTCGCTGCAGGCGTGTTGGCTGGCTGAGGTGCTATTGTTGACTGCTGACCACCCCTGTAAACACAACTATTCGCGAAATTCTCCAGCTTCCCACACTTGAAACATGCCCTAGAAGCTGCGTTACACTGCCCTCTGCGCCTTCTACCACACTGCCTGCACTCTTCCACTGCCTAGGATCCTTTCAAAATCTGGTCTGTTGTGGCTCAGGTCGGCGAATGTGCTGACAGTCAGGAACAAAACCGCACTGCTCAAGTCTGTAGTTACCCTGCTTAGATCTAGGTCTCCCCCACTCTGACCCTCTACTCTGATCTGCTCATCCTGGCTGTAAGGTTTCTTTTCCTGATAGTTGCTATGCCCAGATAGTCTGTAAGATTCAAACTTCCTCTTAAAGCCTTAGTGGTGCTGGTCGAGGTTGTAACCTAGGCCCCTAAACTTTCTTTCCAAGGTATTGGCTAGGTTCACACCGTCTCTAAAGGTGACCGACTTATGAGCCATAACATCTGCCTGCAGCCTCATGTGGAGTCCGTTCACGAATACCTAATTTTCTGCTTGTTAGTAGGAATTAACTCTTCAGGAAAGTGAGCCAACTTGTTGAACCTCATCTCATAAACAGCCACAGAATCTCGGTCCTGCTGGATGCTAGTAAACTTGCTGATCTTGTCCTGTCGATCTACCTCGGTAAAGTACTTGTCGTAAAAGGCAGTCTTGAACTGAGTGCAATCCATAGGCCTGTCAACAGGCGTCCTCCTCTTCTTCTCGGCCTTGTACCAGGTTTTCGCTTCGCCATGCATGACAAAAGAGTCACATCTCAACATTTGGTCCTCTGGACACTCCATATAATCGAACAGATCCTCCATGTCCATAATCCATGTATCAGCCAGCAACAGGTTCAAGGTAGAGCCATAACTCGTTAGGGTCAAACTTTTTAAAGTCCTTGATCATCTTGGTATTATCAGAAACACCTTGCACAATCCTTCTTTTATTCGGCTCTACTGAGTTTGGCACCTGTTGTACCTACTATGCTGACACTACTGCTATAGCTGCATTCATGTTCTCACTCTACTCAACTGCAACGTGTTCCTGCGGTCGTGCAGGAGCCACCGAGGTAGCACTCACATCTCGGCCCTCCCTCTAAGGGGCATCTGCTCTAGGAGGGGCAACCTCCTGCTGCGAAACTGCTTGCATTGCTGGCAACAACTCCTGTATAGTGCCCCTGATCATCATCTGGATAACGGCCATTGCTTCCATAGTCAACCCTGGCACTATCATCGCTCCAGCTGGTGGATCCAAGGGTCCGGCCGGCTGACTAGCCACTCTGGTGTTCCTCCTCGGGACAGCTGGTACTCCAGCTTCCCTTCCCCTTCCTCTACCCCCGCGGTTAATACGGTTGGCGTTGCTATGGGTGCTTCTCTCAAACATACTTTCAAGCTGTAAAGGAAACTCGATCTCTCAGTCCCCTCTCGTTCAACAATTACAATACTACTAAACAAGTAACATAGTATAACATAGCATTCACAGTTTACAACCAAAATGCAAATCTTATTATAACTACTCATGCTAGTAAATAATACACATCGATTACCTGATGACGATCGGCAGCTGAAGACCATGGGACTCAACAACTTACAATGTAAGTCAGTCTACAGAATCTATAACTCTAAGCTCTGATACCAACTGTAAGGACCCGATCCAGACTAGGGTCACTCCTAGACTACTTGAACATGCATGGTTTAAAATAACTCTTAAAGAACAGAAATCAGAGTAATAAATGCTTTAGTTAATAATCCATAAAGATCATCTAAAACATGTAAAGCGGGTACCCGATTGTTAAAAAGTGTAAGCAAGGAAAACTATTGAAAACGTCTCACAATCGATCCAGTTCGTAATAAGATCATTTAGTAAAACATGCGGTAAAAGAAGGAATGTCCTAAACTCGACACCACACGACCTGAGTCCATGGTCTCCCCAGCCATCCCGATCAGTCATCCTGGTAGAGTTCATGCGTACCTGTAGCATTCACAGAAAATAAACGGGGTGAGTTATGAAACTCAGTAAGGATCCCCAATCAAGATCGACACAAATAAAACATATAACACATATCAAAATGGAAACAGAGAGCAGATACACAACAGAAACACAGGAGTCCCGTAGAACCTAACAGTGCCAGATGTTTACTGGGTGGTGAAGGTGACTCTAGGGTTATCCCAAAGGGACATGCTCACATAATGAATCGTACACATCCAGGGCTACCCTGATAGGGAATGCCACTCCGGGCCTTCTAATCGATCACCTACTCAGAATTTTATCATCATATGCATAACGACCATGTAATAACTTATAATGGAAGTAAACAGTGAAATCCACAATCGCATGAATAACCAGCAAGCAAGTACTCAACATCCTCTAAATCATCTAATTTATTCTATACATGAAATTAATTCGTGATAGGGCTTGCAAGTTACTGATAAAATTCTCTTACCTTGGCCGAAAATCACTAAATCCTTTAAAGTGCTCAAACTACGTATCCAGCGCCGTTTTCCAAGCTTAACTAGTGAAACAGGGTAAAACAGTAAGAATTTGGCCTTGAAACCATAAAAAACAGTCTCGGAACGACGAGAATACCCAAAAAACACTACCCGACAATTTTTCGGCGAGGTTACAGCGGCGATGGACGGCGACGCGTGGGGAGAATGGTCATCGGCGCGTGATGCTGACGTGCGTCTGGCTCGCGGGCAGGTTTGGATGGCGCTGGCAGCTTTAGAGTGGCGAGGTAGGCTCGAGACGCGCGCGCGTCTAGGCTTGGAGGTGGAGGTAGGCTCGGATCAGCTCCACCAATCCGAAGTTGGGCGCGACAGCAGCCGTTCTCTGCATTGGCGACGCGTGTCGATGACTCAGAGGCGGGCTGGGCGGCGACGGGTGGCGCGCTCGGGCTAGCTCCTCGGATTTTGACGACCGCTGAAATGATTGAGACAATGATGACCTAAAAAGGCCTAATTTGGCCTTTTATAGCTGCTGGAAAAATCAAGCAAAATTACTAAAATGCCCCTATGGCCAAAATTACCAAAATACCCTTAAGGTCAAAATGACTTTTTTACCCCCAGTTTTCAAAATCCGACTTCACACCTCTCGAGACGTGTTTTTAATAAATAAATTTTACTCAAAATAAATTCTAACAAAACCCCCAGGTTTCCCTGTAAGCCTAAAAAGAATGCAAACTAACCTTAAATTTTTGGGGCGGAAGACCGGGCTGTTACGAAAGAATATTTACAATATCATCCTAACCTCCACAAGATATTAAATGGGGAGATTTCAACAACCAAAACTAAATCTCAACAATCATAAATATAATATATTCTATTATATCTTCACAACGCTCGTATGAACTTTCTAGAAGGAACGTTAATTTTATACTTGTAGGAGACATAAATCTCAAACAAAATATGAGCCAAATTTTCACGTATACATCCACCTTAAATGTCTTATTTCAAGAGATGTAAATATTTTTTATTTAAATAGATTAAACTTAAAATTATGTATTAAGTTGCTACGTACCATTTGATGGAAGAGACCAAGTGATAACGTAGTTCAAATTGTGTGTCATTTACCTTTAGAGCTCATGCGAGTAGGAGCATCATGTCGTTAAGGCTGTTGCGATAAAGAGCATGGTATTTAGATGTCTTTATCACGGCTAGCAATACTTAGTTTCATGTCACGAGCACGAGTTGCTAATTTTTCAAATGTGCGAGGTTTTATACCTTGGAGAATGTATAGAGTTCTTAATGTGTGCCTTGAATGCACATTTCAACCGCGGATAGCTCGATGAGACGATCTATGCAATAAAAAACTTAAAGCTCTCCAATGGTTGATGTAGTCGATGACAGGTTTGCCCTCAAGTTGTTTTATATTTGTCAATTCTATCATGCTGGCAATACGTACGCCATGTGTTGTAGAAGTGATTAAGAAATTCTTTCTCTAAATGTTTCCAACTACCTATTGTTTTAGCCTCTAAATTAGTGTATCATTCAAACACATTCTCTTTCAAGGTTCGAAGAAACTGTCTAACGAGAAGATTTTCTAGAGTTCCAGAAGTTTTGCGTATCTCTATGACGTGAGCAGCATGTTATTTGGGGTTGCCTTTTTCGCCAAACTGTTGGAACTTAGGTGGCTGATACCTACTCGAATTCTTAGATTGTATATCCTCTTTGTATATGGCTTGGTGTAGAAAAGATAACTTTAAGTTGACCTATAAGTTAGAGCTCGTATAGAGTTTACGATCATATCTTGTAATTGTTGCACAGATAAAGAAGTGATTGAAGCTGAGTGTTGTGGATGTTTCTCTATGAGAATGTTTTTTCCTTTGTTATTTCTTCGTTCAACAAGAGTTTGGTTTGATTCAACTTTCTCTCTCTTATGCATCTGATTTTTCAGGAATGCGATCTCCAAGTATTTTTCTTCAATTGTTTTCTACAAACTTTCAAGCCTTATTTCAAATTCTTTCATTTTGACATCTGCTTCTATGTCAACCATCATTACAGTGATTACGTTAAGATTTTACGTCTTTTAGTTGATCGATAGCTTCAGTGCCTTTGTTAATTAACGAGTTATCTTTGACTACAATTAGACTACAATTTCATTAGAAGTTTGAGGTTCATTTCTTTTGAGGGACTTAGAGCATTTACGTGTGACAGGTTTAGTGTAAGCTTCTGAAGCAATTATCATCGATGCAGCTGTTCCTGACATCATTGAAGTTTTTGATGCAACAATTTTCCTAACGTTATTGAAGTTTCATTTGCAACAGTATACCTTGATGTAACTTTTCATAACGTCATGCTTGAATTATGTAAGAGAAAGAGATTGTCCCACTAGGTGTGTCAATTTTTTCACAAGATATTTTTCCTGTGGAATATAGAAGCAAGATACGTGTAAATGAAGTTTGAATTTTATTAATTTGAGCGTGTGTTAAAATCTCTAATGCTTATCCTCTTATTCTTTCTCTCTGGATGTGAAATTTGAAGATGTTGATCTTAGGGCTCGTGAGTTTGTTCTCAAACAGAGGAGGAGGATTGAATCTTCAGCTTGTAAGCAAAGAGACAATCTTCAATTCTTGAAACTTGATTGTGAATTTTTTGACTCATAGATAGATCTTGAAGGCTACGAGATTTAGACCGTTGACTTTTGAATTTCTATCGAACTTCATGTTGTGAAATCTCAGAGTCTTATGTCTTTGATTTGAATCTTGTTCTTTTCTGTCCTCCTCTGTAAATGACAAAGAACTCTATATATAGAGTTCACATGGACTTGTGGGCTTGGGCTTCATGGGCCTTTGGGCCTAACTATTGGACTCATACTTGGCCTTTAGGCTTGAAACTCGTGTAACTTGAGACTTACAACATGGTTTTGGGTCTAGTTTAATTTGGACTCAAACTCCAAAAAAAACCCACTAATCATCCAATTAATTATGAGGCAACTATGGATTTGTAATTGGCACAAGGATTAATTAAATTTCACCATAAATTTGCAAAAAACGTGGCAACTTCTAGTTGGCCATCATTTCTCAATCAACACAAACAAAAAAGAATAAAGAAAAGAAAGAAAAAAATTTTGAAAAAATAAAAATGTTCTTTCTATATAAAAAGTTAAAAAATGAAAAAACCCCTCGGAAAAAGTACAAAAAAAAAAGTTAGGAAAAAAGAGTTAGGAAAAAGTTGAAAGGAAAATGAGTTAGGAAAACGAAGAAAATAATACATAACCTCGACTAACAAGCCCAAAAACGGCTAGGCTAGTGGATCATTATCATTATATAAGAAACTTACAAGTAATATAAGGTATTTATATACATTTATAAAATATCTGAACTACATGGCTCCCTCTAGTCGCTTCATAAGTTCGTCAGTGCCTCTAAACAAATGATCCGGCTATTAAAAGTTTTATAAAAGGCGGAAATTATAGTAGTGAACAAATATTGTAATACATCACTTAAGAAATTCTAATGAAAATAATAACAAATGAATAAAAACTTGATGATCAAGGCATTCGCTTGTTCTTCATCATGTCACCAATGACCTAACTTCCGATTTAAAATTCATCTAAAGTCTTAACTGACAAAAACAAGCAACAAAGAGAACATAAAAAAATAACCACTTGGCATAAAAAAACCACAAAAAAGAAGCTAAAATGACAAACACAATCTCCAAAATGTTCACAAGGAAAAACAGCTTTGAGAACTCCTCTCTCCCATGGCTGAAACCAACAATCTCCGCATAGTGATGTTCCCATGGCTCGCTTTTGGGCATCTAATCCCTTACTTCGAGTTTGCTAAACTCATCGCCAAACAGGGTCATCATGTGTTCTTCGTCTCCACTAATCGAAACATCGAAAGGCTCTCTAAAATTCCACCCCATTTGGTTCCTTTTATAAGCTTCGTTAAGCTCCCACTACCCCTCATGGGGGACCTACCCGAAGGCGCGGAAGCCACCGCTGATGTCCCTTCGCACCTGGTGAAGTTCCTTAAAGCGTCCTACGATGCACTGCAGAATCCCATGGCTGAGTTTCTTAGTTCATGTGCTCCTGATTGGATCCTTCATGATTTTGCTTCTTACTGGCTTTGTCCCATTGCTCGACAACTTAATATCAAGATCGGGTAACTCTTAAAACCACCCCCTCAATCCCAAAAGTTCATCAATTATATACTTTTTAAGTAACTTTTTTTGCTTGAATTGTTTATGGTTTGTCTTTTAATGTTTTGTCTCGCTAGATAATAAAGCATAAATTAGTATTCTCTTGATTTATCCGACATATGCATCTTACGGACATTTACAAACTTGTGGGCCACAAAATTGAATGTTTGCTGTTTTAATTGATTCATTCAATTTCAACAAACTGATTGGATATATCTAATCAGTCACTCTTTTAGATAACAAAATTAGAATTTTGACATTTTCCACATATTTAAAATTAGACTATAATCAACACAAAATAAAACTGGAAATACTTATATGACACATTTTAAGACTTCATAAACTATTTTGTAATTTAACCTGAATCAATTTATTGTAATTTAACTTTTTTTTTTTTTTTTACCATCAGGAATGAATGAATGAATATATATATATATATATATATATATATATATATATATATCCATTGTTGAGAAACAATATTGCAAGAAATGTCGGTGTAAGAATAAAATAAAAGACCTTACATAATTCCAAACGCATGAAAATCAGTTACAAAATCAATTTAACGGATAAACCAACGTGCATTAAATGAAAACGGTTGTTCAGTGGCATCCCAAAACATTTAAGTAAGCATTAAATATCATTTATCCAAAAATTGTGGAATTCAAAACATGCTAGGACTTTTCCTAGACATTAGTGCCATCCCCCAAAGTCATCAGCGTCTGGTCCAAGTACCTGAAGAAAATCCACAATGTAAATGTTGAGTCGCAAACTCAGTAAGGGGCTCCAACTCCAGATTCAACATGTATATCAAAATAGCATATCACATAATACAATACAAGCTAGAAAATAATAATAAGTCATCTATGTCAAAACAAAGAGAAGTCTATCAGCTTAAACTGTAAATCCAAAAATACGAAGTCCTTCGAATCTGGGAAATCTTGGTAACCAATACTAATGTAAGCGCATTACGGTGAGCCGAAGCAATCTGGTTGTCGCAAGACCTCAGGCACTCGCGCGAAGAGGTAGTATACGCACCCTCCGCAGTGGGATATCTCCTACACCCTCACTCCTAAAAACGGCTCCTGGGAAAAGTCAAGCGAACTCTGGGTAGGTATCGCTAACCAGGTGACCACCCGATCTCTGACACTACCCAAATGAGGAATATTGTCCCCTCGCCCGGCACTTAACAAATCCTCTATCCGGGTCTAACAGCTAAGACACATCTGACCTAACTGTAGCTCGTGCTCTCAAAGAAATATCGTCCCCTTTGGAACATCTCAAAAACTCGGGTTTTCTTTGGAACATTAAAATAACTGGTCCTCATTGGGACATCTATAACTCAATGAATCAATATGGCTAGATCTGTTTGGAACATCCCGACCCAACACAAAAAACTCGCTTCGTTTGTTCGAGAATACCAAATAAACCGGATGAGCGTCAGAAATTCATACCAAAGGCGCACTGATGGACGAAGAATTTGAAGGAACTGTGATACTGTTCTAGAGGAAAACTACAAAAAACATCACAAATCTTGAAGGGAAGTTAGGGGCTATTTTCGAGAGGGAGGTGTATAAAGCAACATTAGTGGTACCATAGCCCTAGTGGTGCCTCCAGTTAAAGATGTCCATGGAGTGAGGCAAGTCAGGGAATGGCTTCCTCATTCCATCCACGCCATCAAAATTAATCATTGTCCTCGAAAAATGTACCTCTTTTCAGAGATCGAAGCGGGGGATTCCCCATGAGGAACTAGCAGGTATCAAGTCCCCGTGAGAATTTTTTTCTTTTTGTTTTTTACATTTTTTTAGTAACTATTACAAATAATTAAAGTAGAATATATATATATATATATATATATATATATATATATATATATAATTCTTCAATTATATTGTTAATTATAAAATAAAAATATTCATTTGAATAGATAATTGTAGCAAAAAGTATTTATTTTATCTAAAAATTGAAAGTATAAAACAAAGAGATTTTTTTTTTTTTAAATGAGAAAATGTAAACATAGCAAAGTTCGGAGAAATGAGATGGGAATACATTCCCCATCTTGAGCCCTATTTAGCCCATGGAAAAATATTTGTCCCCCGTTCCCGCTTAATTGAGGATTCTCAACCCCGTAACAAAAATGAACATACCTACCTCTAATGTCAATAGCTCTATTGGTCTTGTGGTGCACCTAGAGTGATGTTAAAACCTAAGAAACAACATCCAACGACCTTAGAAGTCGAAGCAAGACTTGTCCTCTCTAAGAAACCAAGGTCTCTAACCACGAGCCCAAATCGAAAGCGAAATAAAACAAACTATTGGGAAACAATCCGAAAACACAACGAGGAGCATCGTCATTTCATTCTCTGAGCCGCAGAAGCAATTTCGAAGTAGTTCTTTCAAACCATTGTCCATCCGCCATCTCGAGTCATATGATTCGTTTTTCGTCCCACATTAGAAAGGTGGAGAGTCTTCAACACATTTATATGATATGTGAACCACTTTCTTCATTACTAATTGATTTTGAGGTAGAATCACATACTATCTAATAAAAAATGTGGATGAATCTCATGAATATTGAGATAGAGAGAATTGAAAGAATATTAATCAATGTAGAAGAAGTTGGTAAAAGCTTGAAGTCACACTCAATACAACTCGAATCAGTGATTTTATATAATACTCTACTGACCTAAGATCGAATGAACTTCAATATTCTAACACTTCTTGTATATATATATATTTTTTTTCTTTTTTCTTTTTGATCGACTAATCTAAAAAAGAAAAAATTGTGCATTTTTCATTTCTGTGTCTTATATATTTGTGAATTTTTTATTTTAAAAACTTTTGTAAGCCAAAAATATCCCGAAAGAATCGGAAGAGATTGGGACCCGCTCAGAAGACAAATAAGCCTCGACCCCCCAAGGGTCTGCTACGCCTTTTACCGACCCCCCGGGGGTCGGCCAAGCAAGTCTGAATTCTCTCGGGGTCGGCCAAGAAAGGCCTCGAACCCTGAGGATTGGCCCTTACAGCTTCACCCTTCTCGAGTCCAGCAACGATTAGGCCAACCCAAGTGGGTTATCCATGAAGGTCCGGACTCTCTGAAGAGTCGACCGAGTCCAAGTAACATATGGAGGCGCTGAACCCCGTAGCGTCCCCCGTTACAACGAGTAGGTTAACCCAAGTGGGTTGGCTGTGGAGGTCAGGACTCTCCGAAGAGTCAACTGAATCCAAGTAACGTATAGAGGCGCTGCACCCCACCCTGTTACAACGAGTAGGTCAACCCGAGTGGGTTGGTCGTAGAAGTCAGGACTCTCTGAGGAGTCGATCGAGTCCAAGTAGCGTACGTATAAAGGCGTTGCACCTCGTGGCATCCCTCGTTACACGAGTAGGTCAACCCGAGTGGTTTGGTCGTGGAGGTCGGGACTTTTCGAAGAGCCGATCGAGTCTAAGTAACGTATGGAGGCGTTGGACCCCATGGCGTCCCCCATTACAACGAGTAGGTCAACTCGAGTGCGTTGGTCGTGGAGGTCAGGACTCTCCGAAGAGTCGACTGAGTCCAAGTAACTCCCAAGTCGAGACCGTTACACCTCCAAAGGGTAATGATCAGATGTTACGCTGGTATTCATACCCGGCTTAATGACAGACGTTTCTAACGGCGGCCATTATGCCGCCCTTAAGTGAGCTGCAGCAGTTACGAGACCGACTGCTATAAGAGTCACTTCATTCTTCATTCGAAGGGACGATCCTGAGCTAAGTTGTAACATTCCGGTCCATAACCGTTAGGTTATAGCATGGGAGTTACCCATGCATGAAAATTTTAATAAAAATTTTGGTAGAGTTTCTCCTAAAATATGGGAAACCCATACCTGCAAAACCTGTAAAATAGAACCTGGACATTTTAAAATGCATTAAAAATGACTGTGTAAGTTCCAAACAAAACATTTTCCTATCCATGCAGTCAACAAATAAGAAGAACTCGAGATCTCAATTTTAAAACTAAAACAGTTCAAACTAAGTTATTACAACAGTTCGTGGAGAAGGAGTTACAATTCGACTATAAGTAAACGACTATAACTAAAACACAACGGACTCATTTTTCCCCTGGGTCTATCCTCAGCTGTCAGCCATCCATCCTAGTGTGTACTTGCAACTATGGTTTTGAATCCATAGCCAACATAAAACAAAGGGGTGAATCTATGAAAACTCAGTAAGAAATCCCGCACGAGGTGCACGCAGCATATAGAATAAGACAAGCGTTAATCAAAAGTCTAAGAATAACATGCACAAACAAATGGGAAAGCGTCTCGAATCTCGGGTGTTTGTGCCACGCGTTCCAAAACTCGTGGCAATACTGGAGGAATCTCACCAGCCGATGCCGTGAAACTCCAAAGTCACAACCTGACCCCTTAGGGTACAACAGGGAGCCTAGACGCAAGGGCTATCCACTGGAGTCTCCCAGGCTATCCTGGGTCCCTCCGGCACGATGGGGTCAATCTGAACACGTCAGATACCACGCACGGCGCTGAGCCGTGAGCGATCTAACCTCCTAGCGCGGTGTCACGGTCGTGCTTGTCCAGTGCGTGTTGCACATGGCCGCATTAACCTTTACACCCCTTTTTATCATGCTTTTATGTTATTTTGTTAATATTGCATGTTATGATAGTTTCCTTCATTTTTGCCAAGGTGTTGACTCCTCGCCATTTTCATATGCAAGGGTGTCACACCAATTTTGTTCCAAAATGTACTATAGGGGGGT